>JAFBJQ010040714.1:1678-94063 GCA_016785345.1 Trinectes maculatus
GCACGCTATTTCCTGCCATCCTAGCGCGTTATTTCCACTTTAAATTTTTGGCCGTTTTTGGACATTTTCGACATACTAACCCCTTACGTTTTTTTCAGAATTTTGACCTATGAGAAAACAAGGTTTTCTCGTGACTAATCAACAAAATATCATTTTGGGGGGTGTTTACACGCTATTTCCTGCCATTCTTGCGCATTATTTCCACTTTTAATTTTTGGCCGTTTTTGGACATTTTCGACATACTAACCCCTTACGTTTTTTTCAGATTTTTGACCTATGAGAAAACGAGGTTTTCTGGTGACTAATCAACAAAATATCATTCTGGGGGGCGTTTGCACACTATTTCCTGCCATTCCAGCGCGTTATTTCCAATTGTAATTTTTGGCCGTTTTTTGACATTTTTGACATACTAACCCCTTACGTTTTTTTGAGATTTTTGACCTATGAGAAAATGAGGTTTTCTGGTGTCTAATCAATGAAATATCATTTTGGGGGGTGTTTGCACGCTATTTCCTGCCATTCTAGCGCATTATTTCCTATTTTAATTTTTTGGCCGTTTTTGGACATTTTCGACATACTAACCCCTTACGTTTTTTTGAGATTTTTGACCTATAAGAAAATGAGGTTTTCTGGCATCGAATCAACGAAATATCATTCTGGGGAGTATTTACACGCTATTTCCTGCCATTCTAGCGCATTATTTCCACTTTTAATTTTTGGCCGTTTTTGGACATTTTCGACTTAGATGTAACCATGATTAGATGCCATAAAACATAATTTCTTGATAGGTCAAAAAACTGCAAAAAACATAAGGCTATAACCTTACGTTCTTGTCAAAAATGTAAAAATTTCAAAATCATAAAATTTGATAAAAATACGTTCAAATGCAATTAAATACCATGTATTCACCATTAGGAATGATATTACCTTGATCAGATGCCATAAAACATCATTTCTTGATAGGTCAAAAACCTGCAAAAAACATAAGGCTATAACCTTACGTTTTTGTCAAAAACGTAAAAAATTGTAAATCGCAAAATTTGATAAAAATCTATTCAAATGCCATTAAATAACATGTATTCCCCATTAGGAATGATATAACCATGATTAGATGCCACAAAACATCATTTCTTGGTAGGTCAAAAAACTGCAAAAAACGTAAGGCTATAACCTTACGCTTTTGTCAAAAACGTAAAGAATTCAAAAGAGTAAAATTTGATAAAAAATGCATTCAGATGCCATTAAATAACATGTATTCACCATTAGGAAGATATTACCTTGATTAGATTCCATAAAACATCATTTCTTGATAGGTCAAAAACTGGCAAAAAATGTAAGGCTATAGCAACATTGAAATATGTCATAGTATAGTAAGGCTTTGAAATTATTGACAAAGAACTAAAATCTTTGGAAATCTGTATGGCATGTTTTCAAAAATTGTAATATTCATTATTCAAAAATTCACAGTGTTTATTGTCGTATGTACACAGAGGAAACATGTTTTCCTGTGCAATGAAAATGAAATGAAAAAGAATAGAATAATAGAAATTAAAAACAATTAAATGCACAATAAGGACTGTATGACTAGAAATATTAAGTATGGCAGTTTGTGCAAGATATATAAACTCTGTATAAAAATATAACTGTGCAGGTAAAACAAAGGAGCGAATGTCCTATGTCTCTGTCTATGTTGTTCAAAGAACGCAGTTTGTGCTTGAGGCAGCAATGATTTTGCAAACAAACAAATGTCATAGATGTTTCAAGAACATTACACAAGGTAGCCCATGTTCAGGGACTCCGGTCAGTTTTTCTGGTGTCTGATGGCCATGGGGAAGGAGTTGACATATTTGGAAAATGACTGAAACGCTGAAAAAATGTCATGGTATAGTAAGACGTCAAAAATTTTGAGGACAAAGTCACATTTTTGGAAAACATCTGAAACATCGAAAAAAGGTCATCGTATTGTACATCATCAAAATAGATGAAAAAATGTACATTTTTACAAACATATGGTATGTTTGTAAAAATGTCAAAGTGAAAGTTAGCTTTATTGTCAATTTTCTTTATGTACAAGACATAAAGAAAATTAAAATTGCATGACTCTGCCCTGTGGTGCAACAATCAGCAATACACAGTTAAAAAAGAGAACCTACCAACATTTGGTAATAACTACAAAATATAATAGGGCACACATAGATGAAAAAGTAATTGAGCAAAAACCAATGAACAGTAATGCAAAAACAGATAAACAAGAGTGCAAGTGAAAACTTGAGTCCAGTGATGACCTGTGATGAGGTGCACACAGTCCCAGAGGAGGTAGATGTAGAGTGTGTGTGTGTGTGTGGGTGTGTGTGTGAGCATGTGGGCGTGCGGTGTGGGGGTGGTGGTAGTTCAGAGTGGGGGTCCAGAATCTGTGTGTGCTTGAGAATTGAGCATCCTGACAGCCTGGTGGATGAAGCTGCCTCTCAGTGTGCTGGTCCTGGCTCAGAAACGCTGCAGTCTCCTTCTTGATGAAGAGGCTGTGTAGTGGGTGGGGTCACCTGCAAGGCAGGGTGAGACAGGTGTTGTAGATGTCCTGGTGGGGGTGGGGTAAAAGGGCACCGACGATCTTCTCAGCTGCTGTCATATTGCGCTGGAGGGTCTTACTACAGCAGCTGGTCAAGATGGTGCGTCTGTAGAAAGTGACCATAAAGGGGGGAGGGGCTCAGGCTCTTATCAGTTTGCAGAGGAAGTAGAGTCGCCACTGAGCCTTCTCGGCAAGTGATACGGAGTTGATAGTGCAGGTGAGGTCCTTTGTCACGTGGATGCCGAGGAACTTCCTGCTGCTCACCCTCTCCACGACAGCTTTGTTGATGGACAGAGGAGCATTCTGGGTGATCGTCGTCCTTAAGTCCACAACAATCTCCTTTGTCTTCTCAACATTCAGAGAGAGGTTGTTGTGACTGTACCACACCGCCAGGCAGCTCACTTCACTCCTGTAGTCAGTCTCATCCTCGTTGCTGCTGAGGCCCAACACAGTTGTGTCATCTGCAAACTTGTTGAACAGGTTGGAACTGTGCGATGGTGTGCCGTCGTGGGTCAGCACAATGAAGAGGAGGGGGCTCAGCACACATCCTTGGGGGGCCCCAGTGTTCAGTGTGATGATGCTGGATGTGTTGGCCTAGTATAGTAAGACATGAAATTTTGAAAAATGTCAAAAAGTGTCAACTCAGTTTTGTAAAACGTCATACTATAGTAAGGCGTAAACATTTTCTAAAACATCACAAAAGGTTAAAAAAAATGTTAATGTTAAAATGTTTGAAAAATGGCATGCAATAGTAAGGCATTCAAGTTTTTTACCCATACTTCAGAAAGTCCTTAAACCAAAGTCCTTAACCAAAACTATTTGAAAAAGGTGTCAAAATTCTTGAAAAACATTAAAACCCAGAAAAACTTGTTATAATGTATATAATGTTATAATAAGGCAGCAAAAATCTGATAAACACCAAAGGACATAAAAAAAAGTCATTAAAAAAAGACAGCCTATAAAATTTTAAAAAACGTAAAAAAAAGTCAAATCTTTTGAAAAACGTCATAAAAGAGTAAAGTGTCAAATTTTTGAAAAACATCAAAGAAACATCAAAACCTTTTGAAAAAGTTATAATTATAGTAAGGCGTGACATTTTTCAATATATTTAAGATTTTGAAAAAAATGCATATAGGAATGCATACTGTATGCATACAGACGCGCTATATATGTGTATGTGTATGTGTATGTGTGTGTGTGTGTATATATATATATATATTTCTGTTTTCTCATGTTATCTTTTTTCAACCTTCAGGGGCTGAAAACTGGGCAGAACTTCAGAACTTTAAATCATAAATCATTTCTCCATGCGTCCTTGTCATTCAGGAGCCTAATTCACCTGCAGGCAGCCCTCCTCACTCCCCCCATGGGAACGGGCTCGACCGGGCCCCTACCTTAAGGAAAGAGCTCCCGGGCTCCTCAGGCACAGGAGAGGCCTCCTCCACACCAAACCCCCGCAGCCCCACTCCAGGCAAGGCCAAGGACCCTGCACAGGTAAGATATATATAGATATATAGACAGCAGTTCAGGGATTTACTACCTTCTTGCTTCCACCGTAATGTTATTTTGTTTCCTTCCTCATAAATTTGATTTGTTTCCATTTATTTCATTTGACGCCTCTACAGATGGACAAGTCCCAGTCTCCATTGTCAAAATCTGGCACTCCGTCCCCATCCCACCGTGAGGCCCTGACACCTGGAGCACCAGGAGCCCCTGGAGCTCCTGGTCCCAGCACCTCCTGCCTTCGTCTGGTCAGCAAAGCAGCAACCAGTGCAGACCCCCTTGGTAAGTTCACGCCATTATTTACTTTTATTATTTACTACTACTATGACTATTTTACCACATAGCTTCTTTAAATAGCCTCATGCAATTTGCACCAGGTTAACCTCTGCCCCTTGACCCTAAGTTTTTCCCTTTCCACATCATTTAAGAAGTGTTCTCTGCCTATATATCTTATTGTGATTCGAGCAAATTTAACACTGTGTTGGTGAAGAAATCATGTCCTAAGAATGATCATAAAAAGTTAGCATTTCCTCCCCAGTGACTGTGTTTGAGCTGTATACTCGGCGTTATTCTCCCTCTTTCTACCCATCCATCATTCCCTCCTTCCCTTGTCCCTCCCTCCCTAGCTCTCCGCAGTCCCATGTCTGTGCCCCCTGGTTCATACCCGGCTCATTTTGGGGTGGTGTCCCATGCAGGACTGAACGGGGAGCTGGCCAGCCCAGGAGGTTTTGGTGGAGCTCTCACTCTCTCCCCACAAATCAGTGCAGCGGCCAGCGCCTACTCCCGAAGCCCGATGGTGAGGAGCGGCCAAATGATTCTTCTCTGTCAAAGTTTGATTTATGGTTCAGTATGGGGCGTAACCTTCTGACTGTCATAGCATAACCTCAAACCCAGATGAATGTGTTCCGTGTTATCAGGTGGTGCCGCGCATCCAGTTAACACTCAAAGTTATCGTGTTCACATTCTCTGGTTCACCGTGATTAAGACTCACCGAGAGACATTTGTAGGTCTTAAAGGGACACGCCGCCATTTTCTTATTTTTGCCAATTTTCCAACACCTCGACAGTTAAACAAGTGATTCAACTGCGGAGAGACATATAGAGAGAGTTGGAGATTGAGAGGTAGAGATAGATAGAGAGACGTATGTAGAGATGTAGCAATATAACAGCAGAAACATGTGCACTCACTCTGTCTTTATTCCCGTCAGGTGGCGTACGACTCCCGGTCTCACCTGAGAGCACCAGGGCTGCCCTCCTCTCTGCCTGGCTCCTCTGGTGGAAAGCCGTGAGTCGTTGACCCCCTTTCTCACTGATTCATTCATACGGATAAAGCTTTACACCAGCATGCATGCAACCTGAGGAGAGATCCACAATAGGGGTGAAAATCCAATTAGATGCTAATGCTGATTTCCTGTGTTTTATTTTGTAGTACAGTTATACTTTAAACACCAAAAAGATCTCTATTCAGTTTTCAGGTGAACCATTAGTTTGATTTTGTCGGGACACTTGTATATTCCCAAGCGCGAGCAATTAAATAGTTTTTCTTTTCAGTTATGTGAAAGTTAAAAGAAAATTGTAAAATTAACAAAACAGATGATAACACATAATTCAAATAGCTAAGTGATGATCAAAAAAATATAACTTCAGCCTACCATTCATTAGCCAATTTCTCTAGCGCTCAATCAGTTTATTTCAACTATACAGTGTAAACTCAAACAGGTTCTGAGTACTCAAAACATACGTGGAAAGTGATTACCTCAAAATATTTAAGTCAGCTTACAATTTATAAGTAAGTTTTGACTAAACTCATAATTTATTCACACTCAAAATAAATAGAAATTCCTCAAAAGATTTTAAGTGCACTGTACTTCATTATTGTTTAACATGTATATTTTTTATAGTTTCACCATAACTAATAATTTTAATGCAGTAACACTAAATAGAAAGTTCAAAATGCCCAAAACACAAATACAAATATAAAAGTTTACATTTTTATCGTAGTTAAAATGCTTTATCACAACATCTTTTGACATGTAACAAAAACTTTTTTGTTCTCAGTCAGTATAAGTTAGTAGTACTGTCCAGGTTTACAATGTACTTCTGAAATATTGATTTACCTTTGTTGTATCTCTCTTCACAAAAGCGCTTACTCGTTCCATGTGAGCGCTGACGGCCAGATGCAGCCGGTGCCCTTTCCCCCCGACGCCTTGCTGGGCCCGGGAATCCCTCGCCACGCCCGACAGATCCACACCCTGAACCATGGAGAGGTGGTGTGTGCCGTCACCATCAGCACCTCAACACGCCACGTCTACACCGGAGGAAAGGGGTGCGTCAAGGTGTGGGACATCAGCCAGCCGGGAAGCAAGAGCCCCATGGCCCAGCTGGACTGTCTGGTGAGACATGAGGGAGGAAGTGGAAACAGACACACACACACACACACACACACACACACACACACACACGTGTTAATTACAGAGGGACCAGGGCGCACTGACGTACACTCACATGAAGGTGTAGCATAGTCGCTGAACTGATTTTGTTTTCTTGACTGTGCCTCTCCTCCCTAAATTTTAATAACTGACATCATCAAAATATCCACATTAATTTTCATTATCTCCCCAATTATATTATGGTCTGTCCCATGGGGCTTATGCGGTATATTTGCTCACAATGGAATTACAGATCTAATTGGCTTTCTTATCTTGTTCCATCAGAACAGGGACAACTACATCCGCTCCTGTAAAATCCTCCCCGACGGCCGGACCTTGATCGTCGGCGGCGAGGCCAGCACGCTGTCAATCTGGGATTTGGCCACACCCACACCCCGAATCAAGGCGGAGCTGACATCCTCGGCCCCAGCCTGCTACGCTCTGGCCATCTCCCCCGACAACAAGGTCTGCTTCTCCTGCTGCAGCGACGGCAACATCGTCGTCTG
This sequence comes from Trinectes maculatus, assembly GCA_016785345.1. Taxonomy (NCBI): domain Eukaryota; kingdom Metazoa; phylum Chordata; class Actinopteri; order Pleuronectiformes; family Achiridae; genus Trinectes; species Trinectes maculatus. Next base: position 8,682 of record JAFBJQ010040714.1, read on the forward strand.
GGACCTTCACAACCAGACGCTGGTCAGGTAAGATGGGAACAAGCAGGAAACAGAACATTTAAAAAAAACATGTTTTATCGGTACAAATAGATTTTTGTGTCGAGATACCACAGTGGGGAGAGGGTAAAGGTCAGAGGATGTGGAAATACTGCAGCAGGAGGTAAGAGAGGAAAGTCAATAAAATGTGGAGGGGTAGACTGGGTTAGGGAGTTAACAACAGTGAGATTTTGGCAAGACAGGTGTAAAAGAAAGATGTAGGAGGAAGATTGTGGTACGTTAGAAGGGTGGGGGTGTTGGGTGGGTCAGATATGGATGGTGTGAGAGTAATAGGGGCAACAGGGAGGGAAGGAGAGAGAGAGAGATGGTCTGACGTCTTCCCAAGAAAAGAGGCAGAGAAAACTCCCAGGATGTCGGGTGTGCAGAGTGTGTGTCTGTGCCGGTGTGTGTGTGTGTTTATCTTTGCATCTTTTGTGTGTCTCGTCCCTGCAGGCAGTTCCAGGGCCACACAGACGGAGCGAGCTGCATCGACATCTCAAACGACGGCACCAAGCTGTGGACGGGAGGACTGGACAACACAGTTCGCTGCTGGGACCTCAGAGAGGGACGGCAGCTCCAGCAGCATGACTTCACCTCGCAGGTACACACAAAAACACACGCACACACACACACACACACACACACAGTCTCATCAACATCACTTACTTTTATACACGCACACACACACAGTCTCATATAGGGTCATGACCGCACATCACATCCACACAAAAAGTTTTACATGATCATCAAAGCACAACTTCACGCCGCAGCAGTTGACAACAACACACACCAGCAAAAAGACATTTAAAAAAAAACCACACCAACACAATTTCCCTTTAGCGTCTTTCTCTTGGTTGTACAATTTAATCTATTATGGAATTCCAATCTGAGGAAAACAAACTGTTTACCTCTCTTCTCGCTCACCATCATTTTTTCTTGATTTCCTGCATTCCATCGTTCTTAATAATTCCTTCATCCGTCCCTCCCTACTTCCTTCCACCACTGATCTTTCTTTCATCAACCTTATCTCCGCTCCTCCTCCATCTTTCCTCACGTCTTCCTCCTCCCCCCCGTCTGTGTTTTATTTCTCATTTACTCGCCACTTTTTTTTCCCACCTTCCTTTGATCCCTTTCTTCTGTGTTTGTCTGCAGATCTTCTCTCTGGGCTACTGTCCGACAGGCGAGTGGCTGGCTGTGGGAATGGAGAGCAGCAACGTCGAGGTCCTGCACGTCTCCAAACCTGACAAGTACCAGCTGCACCTGCACGAGAGCTGCGTTCTCTCCCTCAAGTTTGCCTACTGTGGTACGGACACACACACACACACACAGAACACACAAACACGGCAACAGTGTGGGGTCCATGAGCATTACAGTTTACCTGCTACACAATTTTCCCCCTGTTTCATTATTTCAGGCAAGTGGTTCGTGAGCACAGGAAAAGACAATCTGTTGAACGCATGGAGGACACCATATGGAGCGAGTATCTTCCAGGTGAGACGACTGCAATGCTGTGAGGACACACACACACACACACTTACACACACACACACACAGAAAGAGAGAAAGGAAAACACAGCAAATATGTAGTAAATCCATCATGTGCAGTAGCTCTGTCTGAGGTGTGTTGAAATGTGTATTGGTATGCGGGGGTGTGTCTTCTTGTTTACATATCCTGGTGGGGACAGACATGTCCAGATACCAAATACTGAAACGGCAATAAAAATAAATCACTACATGAACACTGACGTTGACAATTTTTCCCTCACTTTTTTTTTTTATCTCCCCTTCCATCTGAGACTCTGTCTCTAAGCATCACTCTCGCAAACATAACCTTTAGCTTGTCGTGGTGCCCCTCCCTCCCTCCCTCCCTCCCTCCCCCCCTCCCTAACCCCCTCTTTCTGCTTTCATGGTATAGTATTAGAGATCCTGTGTGAAATGGCCTCTCGCCACTGACGTGATGATTGACAGCCAAACTGCGTCTGTAACGTAGACAGAGGGAGATGAGGGGAGAGAGGTTTGGGCGGGAGGATGGGTTGATATTAGAGAGGGGGGGGGGGGGGGGGGTGCCCAGGTGGGGGGGGTCAGGTGCCCAGGTCTGGCCTACAAACACACAGGAACGCGGCAACTTGCCTGCTGATGCTCAGCATCACACGTGCTGCTAGTGATGCTTAAACCTACACTTAATGAGGCTGCATCTCTGGAGAGAGAGAGAGAGAGAGGCAGAGAGAGAGAGGCAGAGAGAGTGTGTGTGTGTGTGTGTGTGTGTGAAATAGAGGCCAGTGTGCTTCACGCTGAAGCAGATTCATGAGTCAGCATCCCAGAGCCGCGGAGTTGTCTGTTTAGAAATAATTGCCAACTGTTTTGAAATGCAAATATGTCTATGAATGATTGAGCATTAAGTGATGAGTCGTATTTTTACTAATGTCTCGCTGTGTTTGTTCCTCTCCGTCTGTCTCTATCCATCTATCATCACATCTCTCTCTCTCTCTCTCTCTGTCTCTCCATCCTGGCTTTGTGCCCGTGTGTGCTCCCAGTCTAAAGAGTCCTCATCTGTGCTGAGCTGTGACGTCTCCCCTGACGACAAGTACATAGTTACGGGCTCAGGGGACAAGAAGGCCACTGTGTATGAGGTGGTGTACTGAGGGCCACGACGAGATGACAGCGGACAGGACGGAGACTTTGGGGTCGCTTCCGGTGGGGGGGTGGCGGGTGGAGGAGAATCACCTAGTTGCCCTGCCAACTTCTCCCACTCCTCATTACATCAGCAGCACCTCTGTCTCGGTCCTCTTGAGTCCCTCTGACCCTCAACCCCTAACACGTCACCCCTTCTCCCCCACCCTTTGCTGTGATATAAGCTACTGTGGAAGCTCCCAGATGCCCCTTCTTCCCCTCCTCCACCTTCCACCTCTAGCGCATGGATGGAGCATGATAGCATACAGATAGACAGAGAGAGAGAGAGAGAGAGAGAGGCAGAAAAGAAACAGCAAGATAAGGAGGACAAAGAAAAAGGGCAGTGGAGCATGAAGATAAAGTCGGGGGAGAAAGAGAAGGAGAGAGCGAGAGTGTGGGAGAAAGGGAAATGAAAGGAAGGATGAGGAGGAGGAGGAGGAGGAGGGAGGCAGGGTAATTAGGGCAGTTTCCTGATTAAGAGCTCAATGGAAGGGAGGCCCCCAGAGGAGGCGCGGAGCAGCACGGGGGGAGCGGCAGCCAGCAGCACTGATACCACACAATCGATTCATTAGCCAGACAGTGGAAGCCTTAATGAGGCTGACGCCGCAGCTCGCTCTCCCCAGCGAGAGGTGTCAGGAGCTGGGGAACGATGACGCTCGGAGATGTGGGGGGGGGGCTTCACATATCCACATACAACGACATGAAGCACACACCTGCTCACACACACACACACACACACAAAATGCACATCATCATCAAGCGAGTGTAAACACACACACAAGGATACACACCCTTGCGATAATCGTGGGAGGAGAGAAACACACACAGCAAACAGAGCACCCAATTAAACATTCATCGCCGCATTCCCCGTCTCACTGCTTAATATCTGTTTTATTTTGGTCTGAGAGAGGCAGCGTCTAATGAGCAGCAGAGTCAGGGGGATTCTCCCCGGACCAGGAGACACAAACACAGAACATCAGCCCGAGCAGTTCCCCCCTAATTCCTCCGGATTGTTCTCCTGACACCGGGCGCTGCACTCACTCTCATTAACGCCACTGTCAGCCAGGTGACGCAGCAGCCTGGCAACTTCACTGCAAGGCAAACAAGAGGGCAAATTAACACCACCCAACTGTGCCGTCATCAGCAGCCAACTAAGCAGCGATTCATCTGGCTCCTTTCAAAGTGTAGGCAACAGGTCACCGCTATTGTTTGCAAAACCCAAATGAGGAGACACGTTTAAGTGGAGTCGTTCTCTCCACCGCCGCTCTGGCCAAACTCGAGTCTGATAAGCTACTGGTTGCTCTGAAATGAGATTGGTTTAATACCTTTAATTAAAAGTTTGATCATTTTTGTTACATCGATTTAATTGCTTTCTTGCTGACATAAAGATGAGTATATGGAGATAGCTCTCTTTTATTCCATCCACTGCAGATAAGAAAAGCAGCTAGCGTCGCTGTCACTGAACTTAACAAATCATACATTTTGTTTGGGACTAGTTGCTTTGCAACCATGTTAATGGAAGCAGGAAACAGGAAACTGTAATTTGCGTTTCCTGCACAGCTGATACTGTGTGTAATATCTCAATCAGTGCTTTAGAGGTTGCTTGTTGGCGACTGAAATATAGTTACATACAATTCATAACACTCTTTCTACTCAAACTTAATAACAGAACATGGAAATCATTTTTAAAAATATGATTTCTTTTTCCCACTGACCGTGATAAGTTAGCCAGCTGCTAGCAAGCGTCGTACTTAGCATACAGATTACAGAGTAGTATCTTATCATCTAACTCTCAGCTAGAAAGCAAATAAGATTATTTCCCAAATTCTTCTCCAAATTTCTTCAGTTTGATTCCCCCCTGTATCATAATCCAAACTGGCAGGCGAACATTATAACAGAGCTCTGTGCTTCAGTAGAACCTGCGTCACCAGTGTGTAAAATAAAAATGGCACATTTCAAGCTTTTATATGACACGTTTCTTTCTGTATTTCTTCTTTTTTATATATATATAAATATCGATTCCTCCTCTTATGATATGTTATTGTACTGGGGTAAACAGAGAGGGATGCACTCTGCACATAAATACATATGGTAAAGAAAAGAAAGAAAGAAATCAGTGTATTTTATCCATGGTGGTTGAGGTCTTACGATATCAGCAAACCCACGTGATGGGAAAAAAAAGTTCCTCTGTCTACTGTAAGTTGTTTTTTTTTTTTAAATTTGCCCTTTTTTAAAAGTGGTAGTACACGTACTTAAGTCTGTTTTCAGTCCTGATTGTGTAATTATACTAAGTTTCTGTTGCGCCTGTGCAACATGACAATACAGAGTTCGACATCAAAGAGGTCCCACTTTTTCCTGCATGTGTGTCGCACTACATCTGCTGACTTCTGATTTTACTCCACAGGTACAATGACTGGCCTCATCCACATTTTTACAGATGGCCGATTGTTTCATCACAGTATGCAAATTAGTAAAGCTGTAAACAGTTTTGTCAAGATGCGTCTATGTTTCTAGGATCAGAGAAATGTAAGGGACTTCTACAGTGGCTATTTTACAGCGAGAGGTCAGAGGTCATCTGTACAGTAACACCTTTGCCCGTCTCTTTCCCTTCCTGCCTGTCAGCCACAGGCAGATCTAAACAATATTCTCATATGCGAGCTTGTATACTACTCAGAATGATGCTGTATAATGGGCTATGCATTTGGTGGTATAGCGTGGATATCTGGGACATTGCATTTGATACTCTACCTTCACTGTCATGTCTCGCTCCCCTGCCTCTGCTTTCTGTTTCAACAGTATAAAAACTGAAATCTCACATTATAAGTTTCTTTCTTTTTTTTTGTGTCTTATCTCCTGATTCATTTCCCATGTGCTGTACATGAAAAACTATGTGTGGAAAAATAAACCAAACTAGTGTTCATCCTTTCAGGTGTCTCCTGCAACAGTCTTTTTCAGAAAGTGGTTGGGCTTCTACTTCAGTTCCTGCAAAACGCTGCATTTACAACAACGCTTAGAGTCAAAAAAATGACAAAAATGTAAATTTACATTTTTTGCAACATACTGACAGCAAGAAGTTAAAAAAAAAACAACGGGTTAACAACTGACCATTCACTACATAATTCTACATCTGCTTCTGTGGATTTTGTGATCTCTTACCAGTACAGGTTACTTTAGCTGCAGGACTCACATGTCGTTAACTGATGGGACGGCTCCATCTTGGCAATCTGACCAAAGGGAGGGTGAGCATTAAGTTGTGCCTCTTCAGTTAAGCTGTTCATATTATTTGAAAACAATGTTGTAATTAACAGAAACAGTGTGTGATTTAAAAATAGTTTACTAAATGTTCAAGTCGCAAAAGTGATGAGAATCCTCACCTGGTCGTGTTGTGGGTTTGAATTCCAAGACACGGAGTGAAGGAGAGGCTCAGTTATGAGCACACACATTGTGTGTACTCAATATTTACATACATCGTTCCTTTGTCGATAAGGTGCACACACACAAGTCTGTCTTTCTTTTAGAATTTCAAAATAAAATCAGATAGAAATTGAAGAAACACAAACCCTTTAAAATGGTAACAGAAGTCAAAACACAAATAGTCAATGTACATTAGACAAACGTAATAGCAAACTGTATGTTGCTGTATGTTGAGACATTCCACACTACAGCCTTTTGTCTTAAAGCAAATCCAAGTCAGAGATTCTTGTTTGCCTTTAGAGAACTTTATTTACACGTCCATATATAGCAAGATTCAAGGATCATGATGCAGTTGTGAAAATACCTGTCTGCCTATATGTGCCCTAACAAATACAATAGAAAAATCACATTAAATGTTGAGCGTTAATGATGAAGATGATGTAACAGAGGCCGTTCTCCAGAACTGGAGAAAAAAAATGCTGCAAGTTGTTTGAACTGAGTTTTCTTTTGTTTAAGGCTGGTCTCCTTAATAACATCCCCAGAATAAGTTCATCTTGTTCCTTAGTAAATGAAAAAGAGCAAAGATAAACAGAGGAACCGAGCCTTGTTCTGTCATGTATGTACTGGAGATGGTACAATCATGTTGCTGCTGAAACGTAACCAGGAAACAAAACAAAACAAACAAAAAAAATAGCTGGAACCTAACAGTGAACCATCCTGCCATCTGCTACGGATCTGCCGCCCTGAGGAGCAGCCATGTGCCGGAGACAAGTCGAACCAGGCCAAGCTGACCCAGACTGTGACTTTTTATTATTTAAAAAAAAAACTTTTTAAAACACTGCACAGAATATGGACTGTATTTTTCATTAAATGTTTCCATCCATCCTTGAGCCCTCCCCACACATCTCCATTCCCATGTGTGTGTTTTCTTCTCCGTATGACGCCAGCCAACAGTTCGCGAAAACTTCAAAGGCTAAAAAAATAAGTTTTGCTAATTTTTTGTTCACTACAGAGGTTTTATTCTGTTAAAAAAGGGGGAAAAAAGGAACAAAACAGTAAGTTCTTTGGAGGAATCCCACATTGGCGCAGCTATAGACTAACCAGCGTTCTCAGAGCATTAAAAACAACGTTAATAGTTTGTTTTTTCCAGAGATGTGACTTTGTGCCCCTTTGCTTCTCTTTCTCATTTCTTTCACAAACGTAAACAAAACAACAAAGTACAAGTTGAGTGTCTCTTGTTTTCCATGCCACCGACGCTCTGTACAGTCATTGGTGCAGGGGGGAGCCTTCGCTCCGCTCCCTGATTATTAGTTTTACTTTTTTCAGCCAATCAGAGTTCAGTAGATGACTTCATAGACTGTTGCCTTCTTGTCCCCGGAGCCGGTGACAATAAATTGGTCGTCGGGGGAGATATCACAGCTGAGAACCGACGAAGACTCCTTCGACTGAACAGAGAAAAAGAGGAAGCAACGTTAGTATAAAAACGGTTATTTGATCACTGGTTCTGCAAAACAGTGACACAAAAAAACACATTTTATCTGTTGGTTCAAACCTTTTTTCCACATTATCCATTTGTGTATAAACAAGCGATCCTATGGGGATCTTGTTATGTCAGTACATTTCATAGTTGGTATTAAAAAAAACCCACACAGTTGTGAGTATGCATAAATAAAACATTCGTATTTGATGATCTACCTGGAATATGCTGGATCCATAAGGTGTCCGCCATGCATTCAGGAGGTTATCTTTGCCTGTGCTCACAAACCATTTACCTACAGGATGAAACACATAGCCATCAACAGACAGAGCCTCAGGGGAGAAGAGATATCGAGAAGCCTGTGAGGAAACGCTGCTTTTGTAAAGAATGGATGAGGCGAAAAGAAAGAAGCTGATTCTGAATAATGAAAGAGGCACGAGATTTGTTCTCCTTCTCTGTGATTAAATACCCTCAGGTAACGTGATGCAACCGAAACCATCAATCTAGTAAGTGTGTGCAAGTGTGGTGTGTGTGCTTGTGTCCGTACCACAGTAGGCAAACTTGAGGGAGAGAACGCAGCTCTCGTGCAGGTGCAGCTGGTACTTGTCAGGTTTGGAGACGTGCAGGACTTCGACGTTGCTGCTCTCCATTCCCACAGCCAGCCACTCGCCTGTCGGACAGTAGCCCAGAGAGAAGATCTGCAGACAAACACAGAAAAAAGGAATCAAAGGAGGAAAGGGGGTAGAAAAGGAACTGCCGAGAGGAACAGCCTGTCAGCACATTAACGCCTAACGATCTTAAATGCAGCAGGTTCGATTTGTGTGTATGTGCGTGTACCTGCGAGGTGAAGTCATGCTGCTGGAGCTGGCGTCCCTCTCTGAGGTCCCAGCAGCGGACTGTGTTGTCCAGTCCTCCCGTCCACAGCTTGGTGCCGTCGTTTGAGATGTCGATGCAGCTCGCTCCGTCTGTGTGGCCCTGGAACTGCCTGCACGGGGGCAGCATTTACATAACAATAATATCAATAATATAATAATAATAACATTTTATTTTACACACCTATAGTGAAGGCATTTGTCTGTAAGTGCTCTCTTCATGTGAAGGTCTCTGCTTTCATCTTACCTGACCAGCGTCTGGTTGTGAAGGTCCCAGACGACGATGTTGCCGTCGCTGCAGCAGGAGAAGCAGACCTTGTTGTCGGGGGAGATGGCCAGAGCATAGCAGGCGGGAGCCGAGGATGTCAGCTCCGCCTTGATTCGGGGAGTGGGTGTAGCCAAATCCCAGATTGACAGAGTGCTGGCCTCGCCACCGACGATCAAGGTCCGCCCATCGGAGAGCAGCTTGCAGGAGCGGATGTAGTTATCCCTGTTCTGATCGGACACAATAAAAAGAAAAACAAATATTCAGACTCAGTGATGTGACTCAGAGATACTGTAGTAGACTGTAATTGATGAGGTATCCATGTACACAGTTAAGCATGCTTCTGTAGCATTATCACAACAAAACGTTTTTTTAAAAAGCTGGAAGATCTGGCTTTTAGACAATAACACACAGATAATTAATCATCAAAACTGTGTTCTTACAAAAAGAGCATCACTTTTTGTAGTAGAGCAACACTATTAACTATAAGATAGTCAACAGAATAAATATATGTGTGTGTCTGTTTCCACTTCCTCCCTCATGTCTCACCAGACAGTCCAGCTGGGCCATGGGGCTCTTGCTTCCCGGCTGGCTGATGTCCCACACCTTGACGCACCCCTTTCCTCCAGTGTAGACGTGGCGTGTTGAGGTGCTGATGGTGACGGCGCACACCACCTCTCCATGGTTCAGGGTGTGGATCTGTCGGGCGTGGCGAGGGATTCCCGGGCCCAGCAAGGCGTCGGGGGGAAAGGGCACCGGCTGCATCTGGCCGTCAGCGCTCACATGGAACGAGTAGGCCCTTGATAGAGGAAAGATGAAGGGGAAAAGAAAAAGACAGAAATCTGATCTTTGTTCAAACCATTGTTCATCTTCTCAGTCCTTTTCCCCTCTGCTACTAAAAGGCAAAATCTGAGGGCAGCAGCTAAAAGTGTACAGGTGAAGATTTGAATGATAGTAGGCAAGGTGAAAAGAAAATAACTCACGGTTTTCCGGAGGCGGCTGACTGCAGGCTGGCAGGCAGCCCAGGGACCCTCATGTGTGGGTGTGGAGACTCATAGCCCACCTGAAAGAGACAAAGATACGCTCATGTAAAAAGAACCTGGGAAAAACATATCTGGTTACAGATGAGAGTCAAGACTGAAGAAAAGAGAATTCATTTATAAAAACGTGCTTCACAGAGATGGTATCGGATGAAAGATCTGAATAAAATGAAATTGTATAAAAGCCAGGAGACTTTCAGGTTCATAGATTCTCATGACACGACACCCTCTCCCTCTCGTTTCCCTCTGAAATGCCATCTCACTTTCCTGTATATAGAATATCCCTCTTTTGCTCTCTTACAGTTTTATATGCTGCAGTATTTCATGTGACAGTGACACTAAAAAGACAAATTATCTGCCCAGAGTCTTGCTCACCACAGGGGACCGTCCGTAGCCTGCAGCAGCTGCTGCCGCAGCCGCGGCCGCAGCTCCGTTCATCTGGGGAGAAACCAAGTGGAGGCCTGCGCCATAGCCTGCCGCCCCAGGCAGGTCGCCGTTCACCCCCGGAGGAGGCAGGCCAAAAGCCCCTGGAGGGTACGCCCCCTGAACCGCCAGAGGGTTTCTGAGACCCAGAGCTGGTAGAAGAATGGAGAAATGATCAAATGCTGTGAATTATTTAAGTGAACAAATTATAGATTGAGGCAAAAAAAGAATTTACAGAACGTCTGTTAGCTTATGTTATCAATGGAAAATAGGAGCAGAATGAGATGCACATTTTACTGAAGGGGCTCCCTCTGCAGGAACTGTCAACATGCGAGACAGCTGTGACTGACAGGCTGTGAACGAGCTGCCACAAAAAAATGCAGGGCATTGCTTACTGCAGCACTGGACCACTACTGACCCCTGCTGGCCACCATACCTCCCTGCAGCAAGCCACTATCCTTCTGTGTGTGTGTGTGTGTGTGTAAAAGCATATATAATATTTTGTCTTTTTCTAGTTGTGTGGACACAAGACACAATACACTCATTAGTCTCATGCACAAACCTTACCCCCCCCCTGATTGTTTTGAACCAAAGATGTGCTTGTCTGTGTGTTTGCATAGGCGTGTTTACACAGACATCCTACATGTATGCTCCTGCCGTGTATAAGGCTATAAGCGTGTGCATGTGCACTCTCACTGACATTAAGCGTGTGAAAGCAGTGTGGGCGCAAACATGTCAAGCGGCTCCAAAAGAAGAAAGAGAGAGCGAGAGAGAGATACACGGGCTCATTATGAAGCAGCTCACAGTCACAGTCCATCACCTCCCCTAATCATTCCATTTAAAAATTGAGGCACACTAAATATTTTTGCCCACAGCTGCTTATTAAGTCCAGATGGTGGTCGGTGGTGTGGGAGCTGGCTGACATCAATACCAACTACTGCAGCCCAATGTGGATGGAATCGCTACACGTAACAATGGCAGTAATCTCTGTAAGTACGGGTTCTATAGTTATTAAACGATCCTCTGTGAACAGCTCATGCTTCTATGCCTGAGAGAAAAGCCAGAGGCATTTGTGATGCACTCAGTATTGTACTGACTGCTTTACTTCACAGTAGCTTGAGGCTTTCTGAAATTCACTTCTTTACGACAATAAAATACAGTTGACATATTCCCAGGGGGGTAAAAGCAAGCTTCAGAGACCATCTTACCGAGGGGGTCGACGCCAGGTTTGCCTGGGACAGGTCTAAACTGTGGGGGTCCACTGGGTCCTGGGGTGTTTGACTCCTGGGACATGGGGGTCCCTGGTTTCATACCTGGAGTACTGGACTTCTCCCTCTGCAAGAGCAGGAAGTAAATAATAGAAAATAATGGAGCATAAATCTAGAATTAAATAAAGAGTCAGCAGGCTGCTGTTAAGAATTAGACATGGAGGGAGAAAATATCTTTCAGCAAAACTACAGCACCCGCCAGTGTGATGCAGAAGAAGAATGGCAAAAAAAAAAAAAAAAAAAAATCGCACAAACATAAAAAGAGTGACAGTAAGAATGATTGGGGTTAGATGGGACTTGAGGAGTGCTGTGGGATGTCAGCAGCCCAGACTGACTGTGTGTGGGATGCTGGGAATATACACCATAATAATTTCAGGATGAACTATTGACCCCAAACAAAACAGCAGAATAAAATGTGCAGCGACAGCATGAAAAAGGTGATGTGCTCAAGTGTAGCGTGTTCTCCGCAGGTAGAAGCATACATGTAACAGCACTCACACATAAAAGAAATTCAAATATTTGTTTGCTTGTGGTCAGCTTAACTGTACATGAACTTGTGTGTGCGTTCATACAGATGTGACCACTCACCTGTGGGGGCTCTTTGCCACGGGAGGGCGAGGCGGCACTGCTGGAGGAGGCCAGGGAGGTGGGGCTGGCCTGTGGCAGACCATCCTTACGAGACGGAGGCATCTTGTCCAAACCGTTCTCCCTGGACGAGTAGGACTGCACACTGCGTGGGGACGACGGATCCTGGAGTCAAAAGATGATAGGAAACGTTTTATAAAGGCTTTCTACCCATACGTGTCTTTGATTCATAAAACATCAACAGTCATACAAACAGTGTGTACACTTGTGTTTTTCATATGTATAGAAAATATAGACTGCAGTCAAGTATCTGTGAATATGTGTTTTATGATTGCTTATCAAAAAAACCAGGCCAGGCCCGAAGGGGCTTATTATTGTTGTTATGATTATTAAGATGGTCCTTCTGGTTGTGTTTACATGATGTATGCAGATGAAAGCAGTGAAGTGAAGCCAACATGGGCCAGTGGTCGTCTACTAACCTCATCCACCACCAAATTATCATCACTCTTATCCGCATCACTACCCTGTGTGAAAAGAGAGAGAGACGGCGCGATTAGATATTCTGTTTTGATGTCTGTCTGATGTATGTTAATAACAAGTAAAGTCACTTACACAGGTCAAGCACTAGAAACGGTGTTTTGTTTGCACAAACAAATGCATTTACGTATTTGTTAAAAATGTTTTTTCACTTTCTCCATTCATTTGACATTTTTAACTAGAGAACTAGAAATCCTATATGGCACTGTTCATGTTTTTAGTATCCCAGGTCAAACAAAGATTTGATAACGATAACAACGACAACAATAATAATAGAAAATGATTAAAATAAAAAATATTTAAAGCATTTAAAGGGTATCTAAAAAAGTCCACTGTACAGACACTAGGGGTCTGAACAGGATAAGCAAGGTTGGTAAAACTTTCCCTCGGCTACTTAAATATTTAACAGTGTCATGAAAGCGTCCTCACATAGTCTGTCATGAACTCCTTCTCATCAGCTTTCCTCTTCTTGCCGTTGCTGAGGTAGTCTGCCTGGCGACCCTTATCCCCATTGGACAGAGAGCTCTAGAGAGAGGCAAGAGGAAGCAGAGGATGTGCGGGGGGGGGGTAGTTTTGGATTAAATTGAGAAAAGATCGAGCAAAGGAAAGTGGCAAAGAGGTGCACACACACAAGCAAAGAGAAGTGGAGGAGAGGGAAGGTAGGGAGGAGAGACGAGCAAGGAAAAAGGAAGTGAGGGCAGAAGGAAAGGAAGAGGGTGATAAGGAGGTGAGAGGGGCTGCAATAAATCACATCAGGCTCATAAACTGTGGAGATGAATGTAAAAGAATATCAGTCTGCATCGATTGCCAGCTCACTGTAGGAGTGAGAGGAGGAAAGAGAACGCTTTAAGTTTGCCTGAAGTCATCGGAGTGCGCTTTGGCCAAATCTAAGCCAATAATTTATTATTAGAAAACACTAAACGCTGCCAAAAAGCAGTGTAATTTTAACCAACCAGGGCTAAAAATAAATTCTAAATGATTAATGGATAAAGATGAATAAAATTAAATGGCATTTTTCTGAATTAAATGTTTTAATTTGTTGAAGTCTGTATAATGAATGAATGTAAAACATGCAAAAAATGATATTTTAGCATGAATCTGTAAATAAAGTCTAGTTATTTCCCAGACGTTTGTTCAGTGTATTTCCAAGAAACCGGTGTAATGATTTGTACTTACTGGCCCTGCTTCACGGTCTGTTCATCCAGACAGCAGCACCCAACGCATCCACATACCAGGGCACAGGACAGCAAATGCAGATAATTACACAAGAAAATATAACAGAATAGAGTTCTTATTGGTAAGATTCCTGTGTTGGCAAAAATCCAAAGCAAACAAAAAAAAAAAAAAAACAGAATCCATCCAGCCAAGATTCAGTGTTGACTACACCTCTCCACAGAGACATTTTCATCTTCAAGAATTCAATCTGTCTCAGCCCTAACTTATCTGTTTTTTTTTTTTACTTTTACTTTAAGGCACACACACAGAGAAAAAAAATGCATTGATTGAAGTGATCCTGTACCTCTGTGGTGCTCTGCAGCAGCAGCGGCGGCTGCGGCTGCCTCCAGGTGGGCTCTCTCATCCTTGGCTGCCAGCTGAGCCCCTAGGGCACCGGACAGGGCCAGCAGACTAGATCCTCCTCCCAGTGCCAAGCCAGGATGAGGCAGTCCTGAGGGGTGTGGGCCCATTGGCAAACCTTGAGCATGCTGGGAGAGGTGCTGTGCCTGTAGCTGCTGCTGTAGAGAGGGAGAGCAGAAGAAGAGAGAGAGACAGGGGAGAGAGGTTTGGGTGACTTATGAGCACTGGAGGAAGTGGCATGACAGGAAGTGATCAAAAAGTGAAGAGGAGGAAGTAAAGGAAGGGAACTAAGTGCTGCGATTTGCATGTGAGGGGAAATGCTGCGAACAGGGCAGTGAACTATTGTTTTAAATTTGACTGAATTCTATGTAACTTTTATGGGAACTTTCTAATTAGGGAATTTATTTTAAATATTTTCAGGGGTGAAATATAAAACCAAATATTGAAACTATCCTAATATAGTGTTTTGAAATAATAGCCAATTAAATCAGATTATTTTGGTGTGGGCTAAAGGAACTTTTGCCTCAATAAAAAGGAAAAAAAAAGGAGGGAATAAAAATAAAAATGGGAGTATAAGGTACACACGCTATGAGGCAGAGGGGGGAGCCCACGTACCCCTATCGAAGCATTTAGCTCCCCCATGGTCACCTGTTTGGCGCGTTCCATGGCCTGGACCACCTGTTGTTGATGCTGTGGAACAAATCAAGAGGTCAGCAGAGGAAGGTGGATTTAGAATTGAACGCTATGGCTTTAAAGTTTTCTTCTCTCTCAACCACATTAATATCAATAGCATGTGATATTTCTTAATTTGCATGAAAAGTATTTTCTCTTAATTGTTTTTTTTTTTTTTTGCTGAGGGATTCATGGGAATACATGAAAGCATTTGGAATCTCTTTCCCTCGCTCCCTCTTTTTTGGACTGTGTGTTTGTGTGTGTCTGTAAGTTATTGATAAATGTGTGCAGTGTGCATGTGCATGCCTTCTGTGTGGGCTGCTGTCAGACAGCTGTAAGCTGTACAGTGTGTATCTGTGGTGTGTGCGCGTGTGCGTGCGAGGCACCTCCTGTGACAGGAATGGGATGAGCTGCGCACAGATCACATTCAACCGCTTGGCAATCTCCGTCTGAAAGAAAAAAAGGGACACTGTCACTTTGATGAACACACACATGCACACCCAAACGGACAAGATTGGGGATGAACAAAGAGACACACACACTCATAAAAGGTTACACACGCATGCACACACACACGTGCACGCGCTGTGGCCTGTTTCTCCCAGGGCCAGTGTGGTAAATATTTCAGCTGCTTACATCTGGTCCATGCAAATGGAAACTCTGCCAGGGAGTTTGGCTAAAATATTCATGGACAGCATCTGCTGTGGCCGCAGCCAGCCCACACAGTTTGTGTGCGCGCCCATGTGTGATTGTGTGCATGCATGTGTTTCTGATGTGTCCTCGCATGTCTGTCTGCGTGTGTTTCTGCTTTGTATGCATGTGTGTGTTTGTGTTTCCTGCTGGGGGTCAGTGATTCTTGCTGTGGGTGTGTGTCTGTCTCGATCTGCTCTGCTACACAGCCAACAGCAGACCCCCCCACTCCCCTTTCCCACCCCCACCCCCATCATCACCATCATCTCTCTTTCCATCTCACTCCTTTTATCGCTCTTTCCATCATTCCTCTTTCCATTTCTTCCTATCCCAGTATTAGCGCAGTAATCAGTGTTTCAAATGCTGCCATGCATTGTTGAACAGACATACACACACACACACACACGCACACACACAAACACATTTAGCGGCAGGCCCAACAAGGCCGTTAGAGCCAGTAATGATATGCATGCAGAGATCATGACAACATCATTATGGCCGCAGGCTGTTTGTCTTCTTGACAGCTATATTCTGCTGTGTGTGTGTGTGTGTGTGTGTGTGTGTGTGTTTGCGTGTGCATGTGTGCGTAGTACACGCATGTATTGTCGTGCAGTCCCCACCCGATTCTCTCTCTTAAGTGATTTATTGAAGCCAGACTGAACTTCCGCGTCTCCCCCCCCGTTCTTCCTCTCAAGCTCCCTCTCTCCCTCTCTCATTTCTCTTGCTTGCCCATATCTCCCCCTCCCCTCTACTATCCCATTTTTCAGTCAGGCATGAGCGTGCCCCCCCTCCTCTATCCTCCCTCCTCTGAATCTGTCGCCCCCCCACCCCAAGGGAGACACAATGATTTCTTGTTAGAGAACTCCAACTACTAAATGACATCTTCAGGAAAGAGAGGGAGAGAGGGAGAGACAGAGAGAACATGAGGATTTGAGAGAAATAGGATAAAGAGTGGGGGGACAAAATAAGAGAGGGGAAATGAAAAGTGGGGGAGGAGGAGGAGGAAGGAGAGGAGCTGGAAAGGGCAAATTGGGTTGAGGAAAATGACAGTCAGTGAACGAAGGATGTGGGAGGAAGAAGAGACACAGAGAGAAAGAAGAAACAGAAGGCAGGCGGGGGAGGAAAAAAGAAATCGAGATTGGGAGGTAGAGTGTGTGTTTGGGGGTGGGGGGTGGGGGGTGGCGGCAGCGGCACGTCAAAAGTGAAAACGATTGAGATGGTGAAATGAAATGAGCGAGAGAATGGGAAGAAAACGAGCAGACAGCAGGAAGGCGGTGACCTGATTTAGAGTGAAATCCAGAATGGACTGATGTATGTCTGCACGGAGACAGGAGGTGAAGGGAGGATATACAAATTTTTAAAAAAAGACATAGGGAGAGAGACAGAAAGAGAAATCGGTGCAAAGGAAAAGAGCGCGAGAGAGAGAGAAAGAGAGGCATTATAAAAGACTGGAATGGAGAAAAGGAGGAATAAGGGACAGAGAATGAGGGCAGGAGCGGGAGGGATGGGTAGATGGAGGGATGGAGGGTAAGAGACGGGGATTTATGGCGGACAAGCAGGGGGCTGCTCTGGAGGAGAAGTCTCATCTTTCTGTGGTGGGGAGATGGATTCAGTTTGTGGATCCGATTAACGTCTCCACAGCAGAACAGTGCTGTATGGGTCCATCAGAGAGAGGACAGACAGTGGTGGAGACAGACAGACAGACAGACAGACAGACAGACAGACAGACAGACACACACACACACACAGACACACGCGCGCACACGCACACACACACACACACACTTTCCTGAAAAACAGTAGTTAGTTGGTGCACGGCTGCAAAAGGAGGAGGAAGCAGTGATGGTAATGCAAGGGAATAATTTAAAGCTTTGGCAGTGTGAGGCAAGAGGGATGAGAGAGAGGAAGAGAGGTCTTAGAGATGCAGAAAAGAAAACGAAAAAAGAGAAGCTGAGTTCACTCACCTGTTTGTGCATTTCAATGTTAAGGCCGTAGGACATCTCATAATACTGAAATACAAAGAACATCAGTTAGCATACATAAACATGCATGGTAAATCTGAGGGTTTTTTAATGGATAATTTATGGTTGTATCAAAATTCTTATGGGATATAAATATCCCATATTTATATTCCATAAGAATTTGGTTATTAACAGATATTCACATTTTCATTGTGATAAAGCAAAGGGTATATGGCCTGTATTATTTACAGCAACAGTAAAACGTGAAGTTGGGTCAAGTAGTTTATCTGCACAGAGATAAAATGCTGAGGTAATAAAAAATATTTACAAAATAAAATTGGTTTGATGATATTCTACATTTTTCTCATTGTCAACAACTATAATAAAAAGCTAAACTCCAACAATAAATTATTAGTCTCACGTTGGGGACGTGTTAATGTGCAGCAATAATTAATTCCTGACAAATGCAGTGTTTACTCACACTTAATTCAATATTTCCTAATTAATGAACTCCCTAAAACAAATAGCATTACTGTGCCCGGCTGTTCAATTATTTGACTAGACAATGGTTTTTCCAGCTTTTTCTTCTCAGACCAAAAAATACAGTTACATTTTACCTTTAAAAACCAAAACATATAACTCCTGTCAATTCTTAAAGGTGACAATTAATATAAAAAACACATTTCAGCCATTCACACAGACACTCACAAAACTGTTTCCTATGCTCCCAGCTTCAGCCAGTGCCAGCCTGAGCATGTGCACTCCAAAGTGCCCATATGTTCCTAAAAGCACATTGCCACTAATTTCACCTCAACTCTGAAAGTCAGAGGCTCTAAAATGACCCTGAGGCACATTTTGGGGACACAATCCAAAATCAAGGCTCAGAAATAGTCAGAGGGCGGCGGAAAGTGACCGACTATTGTAGTAATCACATCTAATGTGAGTTTTGTGAGCCACGCTTTCATCCGCAAGTACAAGGAGCTGTGAGGAATGCAGGCGGAGCTCCGAGTGTCTTTGCTGCCTTTAGAGGTGGATGGAAAAAGGGGAACATTTTAAAGTCAGATGCTTCGAAAAGTGACAGGCTGACATTTGCTTTTCAGCGTGGCTGGTTGTGGAGAGATAAGATTGGCAGCTGGGCAGCCATAACAGCCTGGCAGGATGGGAGAAGAGATGGCAGGGGTCCTCTCTCTCCAGACATCTTTCCTGGCAGTAGGTGTGCGTGTGTGTGTATGTGTGTGTGCACAGCAAAAAACTGCATATGTGTGGGGGTGTGTATCAATGCAGTTTCCGTGCATGTTTCCTTCCGAGTGTGTGTGTGTGTGTGTTCTCAGCAAGTGTGTGCACGCTGCTCTATCTGAGTGCATGTTTGTCTGTGTGCCTCCATAGAAGACGCCTTTTCCTGGCAGCTCTGCTTGGCAGTTGGTGTGCCAAGTTTCGCCTGTTGCTTAGCAACATCCCCCAAATCGTCAGCCAAGAAAGGAGACCTGGCCTGTGCTCGTTGCCAGCTACCCCCTCTACCAATCACTAAAACTTCAATCCCCACACTGGTCCCATCTCTGAGCCAAGATTACCACATAGCTCTTTTTTTTTGGCAAGGCAGGATCCGGGCAGTTCAGCCGACTGTGGTTGTGTGTTACTCTGATCACAGGTAAATCAAGGCCGTAGCATTGCAGACTTTTAAAAAAAACAACAACAAAGACAAAGAGCTGTGGCCTCTCCTTTACCCTGAACAAAGAAGTGCTGATCATTGCCTTGAAAAATCACACCCCCAAACATTTACCTTGCTGCTTCTGACTACAACAGAGACCTGGGCTCGGAAACACTTCAATGCTACTGTGCTATCTCTGTTTGTTTAAATACCCAATTTATTAGAACCCGTTCTGGGACTCAAACCATGGTGAGATGCAAAATACATCAGACCTAAGGAGTTATCTGACCTGAGCGACAAAATCAAGCAGCAGCGTCAGAGAGCAGATCAGATCGGCAGTGTGGGAGTGACAGTGACACAGCAATGAAACTGTCAGCCGAGTCTGAATTGGTCAGTGGGCTCAAACTAGCTGCAATAAACAATTTTGACGACCAATTAATCTTAAAAGGCTTTTTCATGGCACCAATTAATATATGAAATGGTATAAAACAAACAGATGTTGAAGGCTAGTTTTCGGCAATCGAAGAGCTGACAACTGATTTTACGAATACATTCTGGTTGGCACCCGAAGAGTATACGATTCTGTGCACGGCCCTAAACAGATGGCCTAGAAGTACATAAAAGAAACACTCAAAAACACAAGTGAAAGACTGCACGCCCATGTAAGTGCTGTTTATTCTTCAGTCTTATAGTATGTGTGTACGTGTGTGTGTGTGGTCTTGTGTGTGGTTTTCGGTGGGTGTTGTTTGGCAGCTGTTAGCAGATGAAAGGGATTCAGCTAGGCTGGCACTATGATTGGTGTGGGTGTATATGAAGATACGTGGCCTGTGCGTCTGTTTGTGTGTGCGTGTGTGTGTGTGTGTGTGTCTCACCATAACATAGTGTCTCTGAATCTCAGTCTTCTCTGTAGCCAGTTTCTCACACTCCAGTTTCAAACTGCAACAGAAAAGACGAGAGAACGAAAACAAATCAGTTAGTTTTGGTTTGTATCGTAGTCCACATTAAAAAAAAAAAAATACACAGTGCAATTCGCAAAATAACAACAAATAATACTCCCTCCATCCTACTTTCTCCCTTTCTCTCACACTCTGTGGGGAAGGAGGGAGCGGGTGATTGGGGTGCTGACAGCCCATTATCACCTCACAGCACAGCAGAAATAGACAAAGTCACGCCCAGAACCTGAAATCCAGCCAAAAGTGCAGGCAGGCACATCCACGGTGTCTCTCGCTCACGCTGGACAATTTCCAGTCTATCCACGTGCCCTCCACTCCTTCTCATTTTGCAAGGAGGAGTGGAGGGCCAATTACCAGCCAGTCTGTGAGTCTTTATGTCATCTAATCTTTTCCCTTCTTTCTCTTTCCACGGCACCTTCTGCCAGGTTCCACTATAATCTGCGTCTCTGCTTTAAATGAGACAAATGTAACAAATGTCTGAATATATGTAATAAACCTGTTTTTTTTTTCTGAGCAAATCAACGTGGTTTGAAAAATGGGATTTTACTGATTTAAAAGAGCTGCCGGAAAAAACATACTCAATATGCGACTGTCAGTGTTAATACTGTTGCTGGATCCACAAATAGAGCTGTGTGAGAGAGAAAGGTAAAATATTTCCGTTTCATGGTGAGGCAGTAGCAGGTCAGAGGACACGCAGCTGCACTTAGAGCTGCCCACTTGTGATCACTTCACCTGAGACTGATGTTAATAACAGGTCTGAACAGGGCCTGTGAGCTACAGAGAGGACTGGTGTGAAATCGCACACACACGCACACACACGCACACACACGCACACACACCTCTGAGGTGACAGCATCCAAACACCTGACCTGTCCTGTCCTTTGACTCTGCTTGTCTGTTCTCACACCCAGACCTGCCCCTTGTGTCCTCTACAGCAGGATAATGCCATTGTCTGAAATTTTAAATACACACACGCACGCGCACGCACACACTTTTTAATATGTTCAGGTCAAACACACAAACACCTCCCTCGTTACCTCTGCAACTCTCTCTCGCTCCACCTTTCTCACCCCATCTCCTCTCTCCCTGACACAGAAACAAACAGAATTACACACTCTGCTCTACCTCGCCAACCCCCTCCCCACAGACAAAGGATATTTTGGGCCTTGGGCAGTTTACGCCGACCTGTTTGTGTGAGGCAGAGATTGATGGGGGGGGCTGTGGTGTGGCGTGGTGGGACATCTGAGGTAGAGGAAGGGTGGTGGTGGGGTGTGGGGTGTGTGGGGAGGTCGTTTGGTGGAGGAAAATTACAATATGATTAATACCGCAACATTACCCCCAGCCGCAACAGGTAATAACGTTCCCATCCGCTCCCCTTCTCCAGCACGGCGTGCACACACACACATAATTGACTCATTTATCATTGCCAGCCAGTTGAGGAGAAGAGGGACGAGGGAGGAGAGGGAGAGAAGAGTGGCAGAGGTAGGTGGTGGTGGAGAGAGGGAATGAGGATTAGAACCCCTCCCCACCCCATAGATTTTATTACAGTGGAATTGCCTCTCAGCAGAAGTCATTCACAGCTGGGCTGAGGACTAATGTCACTGTGCCTGTTTGCGTGTGTGTGTGTGCGTGGTGTGTGTGTGTGATATATATATATATATATATATAGAGAGAGAGAGAGAGAGAGAGAGATGGTCAGCGTGTTCATCACAACTTAAACTTGGCAGCATGGAAAAGCAGGGCTGACCAAAAACACACAGCCACGGAATTATTATATTTAAAATGGGTCATTGTGAACACAAATAATTATTTATTGATCAACAGTTGACTGTTTTTGATTTTCAATTCTACTGTCAATAAAAATATCCAAAATATTCTGCCAAAGCCCATCCTCATCCAGAACCCAACTCAGTTTATCTAAAGCAGAAACAAATAGCAAAATACCCTCCTCTCTCAAGTATCTAATATGCAAAACATGATGTGTGATGACAGCCTGTGGTTCATGAATGCATTCTTTCTTACACAACAGGTCACTTTCTGATGATTCACAGTGGGTGTGGGCATCCCTGTGGTTTAAGGTGATAGAAAATAGCCACTCTGGACACAAATGAGCAGCAGTCAGAGGGGGGAGAGTCTCTATAACTATGATAATCAGTCATCCGTTTTGGACACAGCATTCCATAAACTGCACAATAGCACAGCAGGAAAGAATCCAAGGTCGCATCCCCCCCCCCCATGCAATATCAACTTTGAGGTGTACAAGTTTGCGTGTGTGCGGGTTTATGGTCATGTGGATATGTTCGGTTGCAGGGAGCTAGGAAAAGGGAGTCCCCATAACTGCAGAAAGGCTAGCATGTGTGTGCATACGTGTTGCTACTGTTTGACTGTAGAAACATAAAAAGAGTGGGGGGGGGGAGCGGGACGTGGGCATTTCATGTTGAAATGATTGCCTGTAATAATTAGTCTTTGGCTCAGCACCATTGACTGAGAGGGAGGGAGGGAGGGTTTGGAGGATGGAGAGAAAGACACAGCAACACACCGAGAGTACAAGGCTGAGTAAGTGGGGAAGAGAGAAAAAAAAACAGCAAGCAAAAAAGGAGCTGGAGTGTGTGTGTGTGTGTGTGCGTGTCGGTGGGCTCCAATCTTTCACTGGCGGTGACAGGAGATAAGATGATCAGCCGAATGCGCTACAAATCTGCAGCCTGCCAGCTTTTAGACAGCTCTGTCAGTGCTGCAATGTACTGAACATACACACATCTAAATGCATCCATGCTTGTGTGTGTGTGTGTGTGTGTGTGTGTGTGTGCGCACACTAAACCAACACTCAATTACAGCCAACCTCATATATGCAGACACACAGAAACAAAAAGCACACACATATGCCCATAACGTACATACACCCACTCATACACGAACCTGATAAATAAACACAAGCATGGAGAGACACACACGCACGTGTGCACACACACACACACACACACACACACACACACACGCACACACACACACACACACACACACACACACACACACACTAACAAGAGCCTACAGACAGTAAAGCGTCTAATTAAGGCCCTGCACTTTGTAGAAATGTGCTGAATACAGTTTCAGTCTCCATGTTTGAAACAGGCTACTGGGTATTGTAAAAATGTCAACTCCTTCCCTGCCACTTTTCCCTCATTGATTATTTTGCAAAAATAACAAAGCCCCTTTTCTGTTTTTCTTTTTCTACAAACACTGTCCATTTCTTTTTGTTGTTTTAGACTGTTTTTGTTGTGCTCATAGATATAAAAAATTAACAGAACATTATTATTTTCAAGTAAAATAATCTCAAACATAATCTCAAAAACAGGTTTGTGCACGCTGCTAAAACAATTATCATGGCTTTTTTCCCCCTTGAAGATTAAATGTTGTATTTTCAGCTGTGTAACTGTTGTGTCAAGTATGAAGCCAAATAAATAAATGCACTACTAAATTAATTGCTTGTTTTTGGTTCATGAAATGCCATCACATTTTTTTCCTCGAGGTCAATGATATAAAACTAACAAAAGAAGCAAATCATCACATGCGAGAAGGTGGAACTAGAGAATTTCTTTTTCATTTTTTTATGATAACGACAAAACACAAAATATATAAATCCTTATTTATCTTCAAATGCACTACAGTATGTGCTACCAAATACCTGACCAACCAGCCAGTACAGAACACACAGACATTGACCAATGTGCCAGGACCATCGAGTCTCCCCAAGCTTCTTCAACTTTTACATTCCACGACTCACTTCTTCTCAACTTTTCTCCACTGCTTTTATGGAAAAAGCCTTCAGATTCCTCTATCTTCAAAAAACACCCACTCAGTCACACACGAACAAACACACCAGGGAGCCACCTAATTTGCCTGTTTGCCCTTTCATCATCTCCCAAGGGCTTATGGGAGAACAAACACACACCTACACACACACACACACAAAACAAAAACGGGATTTTGTCACACAGACACAGTCAAACTGTTCCTGTCTGTTGCTACACTGTGGCCACACACACACACACACAGACAGGAAGTGAGTGCAAGTCTATATAATGTCCCCCACCTGACCTGTGACAATGGTTGTGTGTGTTTGATGTGTATAAAGAAGGAAAATTACAGTAATGAGAGCTCTTTGTCAGCAGCTCATCCCGTCTTCCCGCAGTCTGCTGATTACAGTCTGTTTAGATTGTTAACACTCGCAGGTGCACGCACACACATACACAAACACACAATGAAAAATCAAGGCCACTGACCCAGCAATGACCCTTTAATTAATGAACCCTTCCCATTCTTTAGCTTCCTCAGTAATCTTTTTCATCCCTTCATACCTACCGTGCACACGCCACCAAACCAAACAAGTGCCACACAAATTTAGAAGCACACCCTGCCACCCACCCACACACGCACACACAGTTGCAGCTCATCAGCGCTAATCCCTTCCCTCAGTCTCTTTCCTGCCATCTAATCCAACATCTATCAGAATCCAGCCACCTTCTTTGCAGCCAAAATACACAACTAAGCCGTGCTATTTCTAGACATCTATTTTTGCGTAACGTTAATTAGGGACTATACATGTGCACAAACATGCGCATCGGACTGGGAGTATGCAAGAGTGGGTGAGTGTGTTCGTTTGTGTTTCTGAGGAGTTCAGGTAATGTTTTGTCTGCAGGGTGCATATTGTAACAAGTGGGTCTGATTACATGAAGGTGTAGCCTGCAATCAGATGTAGATCTGTGGTCTGACCTGTCTGCGGTCGGACTCAACAAGGCCACGGCTAATCCTTCTGACCACTATCTGTCTGATCCTTTTGTCAACTGCTGCCAAATTGACTTTTCTTACCATTACATTCATTAAGCAGCTTCTCAAACGTACACCACTATGAAAAGTGCTTTTGTTGTGCTCATCAGCTTAAAATATAACTCCTGATTTTACAATATAATGGCTGTTTTATATGCTGAAATGAGCATGCAGTATGTCACAAGACATCACTGGACTGTACCTCCCGTGCATAGAAACTAAAGACATTTTCAACTACTGCTTGGTGAAATGCATTTTGTGATTCAGCATAGTTGCATTTACTTGAATTGTATATTAATTACATCAGCGAATGACTAGGAAATAGATGCTGTAAAGAATAAAAACATTACTTATATATTATGTATTTAGTAAATACATTACTAATATTAATGTGCCCTCGTGGGTGTAAGCAGGGCAAAGAAAATATAATCACCTGTTGACGGCAAAGTAATAATTCTAGAGGATGACAACAAACTGCAGCCTCCAAAAAAGATCAGTCCGGATTTTAGTCCCTTTACCAAAAAAAACCATTATGACATTTGTAGAATCTTCACCCTTCATAGTGCAGTTGATATTTGATAAAAACTAAATGTGATCTACTGTTTTGCTTTTACATAAGAACATTTCACAATACTGTTTTAATTTCTATATTTTGGATTCTTTTTTTCTTTCTGTTGCAAAATCATACTGCTCATAAAATATTGACAAAATACGACCACACCATCTTTATCACCATTACCCAGTGCGACACAATTTTCAGTGGTAGATGCTAAAAACTAGTTTCTTCCCACAAAGAAGCAATATTGCTGTTCCCATTTCTCAAACACAACATTAACAACACTTTGAGTTATGCTGCTATGTTCGGGTCATGATATTTAGGGGGTGGATGTCATTTCTATACCAATTAGTATAGCGAGCAAAACGTCTCAGTACAATTAAAAGGTATACTACGTATATACAGGTATATCACTGATTAAACATACACCTGACATATTTGTGGAAACATATCTGATAACAAAATCGGTTTCAACAGTGTTTGCTATTGCTATGGGTCGCAGTGTTAGCTTTCAGTTGTAGTCAGGTACAGCATTTTAATCAGCCATGTTTTTGTGCTCATAATGCTCTATGGGTTGCTGGAGAAGCCTGCAGGGAGACTAAACAATCTTTCCCTGAAACCTGAACCAGACCTGCTTCCACAGCACAATGTGGTACTGAAACTGGAAGATGCAGATGGAATCACAAGCTCGCTCTTGCTCTCAATCGTGTTCTTAATCTCATCTTTAATTTATTGTTTATCCTGCTCCCTCGTTCTTAGTACCAGCGCTTGGCAGGACAATGATGCTCCAGGTGTTTTGTAACATGAGGTATAACGCTGAGCTGCTGCCAGAGGAGCTGATCACACTGTCTGAACCAGCAGATCCAGGCGTGACTCGTGTTTGTGAATGGCTCGGTTTGTCTGGGTCAGTGCCGCTCAAGAGTTTGTTTCACAGCTATACTGTAAAAACTTGAGGGCTTAAAAAAATCACTGTGTGATAACCTTCGGTTGCCCTTTTATTCGCTGAGTGCACATGTTTTTAAGATCTTGTCCCACTTGTACATCCAAGGGAGGTTGCTTTTATGGCAGCCTCTACTGTAGTGCTGGATAAGTGTGTGTGTGTGTTGGGGGGGGGACTGATCATACCACATGGTTCATGTAGCAGAACCGGACAATAGCCAACACTCCAAGGGACACTACCACATCAATAGGTTTATTGTAGGATGTGGGTTAAAATAATTTCCACAAAATAACCACACATTTTCTTACTCCTCCTGGGGACACAGCAAATATTTCAATATATTCTGGCTAAAATATCATATCCATCCGATCAAATTATTGTCAGCATTATAACCTTTGAACTAAATGCTCTAAAAGTGGAGTTTTAAAGAAATGTGTATGGAGAGAAAATAGCCAAAACAGCAAGTACAAAAGAAGTTTAAAGTGGGACAGAACAGAGGGAGGGGAGATTTTGGCCTGAACTTAAATCAAAGCTAGATGAGAGAGGGGGTAGATACCCTGTGAAGGTGTGCCAAGGGAACAGAGAGAGAGAGAGAGAAAGCAGAGAAAGAGGAGACTGGGATTGTGCAGCCAGCCCAAATCCCACATTCAGCACATTCCTGCACATCAAGCACACCATACCGTCATGCAAAAGAAGAATACCCCGCATTATAGACATGAAGGTAATGTATGCATGCTTTTCCCTGAAGGTAAAACACAGCATGCAACTACACTTCAGTAGTGGTCCAAAAAAACATTGCCAAGGTTAGTCAAAACATCGCGTAGCTTTGCCTTATCTCTCAGATTGCATATGTCTCTGGTGTACACATATAGGACAGGTGTACACTAGAGAACAAGAAATGTGTTGTCTCATATTAAAAAAAAAGTTGTATTGGTTCAGCTTTTTCAGCAACGCAAAATTATTTAAAATCTACACACTGCGGTGATCAGTCACATACATAAAAGTGCACATTCCTGCACTTTGTCACATGAAGGACATGACATGAATGGGGGGCGGGGGGCCTCCAGCAGAGGGTAAAACATTTCCACACACCCACCTGTGATACTGGGTCTGCAGGAACTGAAACTCCTCCTTTATACGGTCCAAAGTTTCGGGGTAGGTTAGTTTCAGTGACTGGGGCGTCCCCGATGCTGCTGCCGCTGCCGCCGCTGCAGCTGCCACCACTGATGCCGATGAGCCGGGGGGTGGCTGCAAAGGTGCCTAAAAAAAGAGAGAGGAGACAGCAAGTTTAGGGTTTAAAAAAAACTTGACACATCGACAGTAGAAAGTTGCCAAAAACAATAATTCTTACAATTTGGTTT
The DNA here is from genome assembly GCA_016785345.1 of Trinectes maculatus. Classification (NCBI taxonomy): domain Eukaryota; kingdom Metazoa; phylum Chordata; class Actinopteri; order Pleuronectiformes; family Achiridae; genus Trinectes; species Trinectes maculatus. Next base: position 36,449 of record JAFBJQ010040714.1, read on the forward strand.
CAGAATTTTGCCATTTTGAACAATTTTCTGTGTAACATAAAAATTTCATCTGATAAAGGAAAAACTCATGAGCTGCATGTGCATTACAAAACAACGATGGGAAGCACACATCTACCTGAACGACATATTTCGATACACTTGGCACCACTACTGTGTGACTGTCTCTAATATAGAGACGCCATCATTGCTGGAAGGCCAGATGTGAATGGGTCACCAAGTTGGCGGGGGGGAGGGTGGAGACTACAAGAGCTTCTTAGCCAAATGAGCACACTGTTTTATTTAAAGTCTGAGTAGCTGAATGAAAAAAAAAAAGAAACAGAGCAGTGGGAGGGAGAAATGAGGATAAAAAAAGGACCCCATCGTGGCTGAAGACCCCTGCCAAGCCCCGTGCTTAGTCTCCCTTCTCTGCAGGGTCCAGAGCAATTAGGAGACGACAACCACAGGGGTAATGCTGCAGGACAGGCAGACAAAAGAGGGCTGGGAGCTGGACTGGGGGGTGGGTGGTGATGGGGGGGTGTCCTCCTGTCTGTCTGTTTAGCTCTTTGTCAAAATAACAGAGAGCAGAAGCAGAGTGGGCCTGGTACGACCATTTCAAAAGCTTATCAGTGGTCAAGTGACAATAATATACCATCTTTTTTTCTACTTGCAAGAGGACATTTTATAATGACTAATTTTATAATGGCTGTATTTAATTCACTTTAAATTCTTTCAGCTTGTGATGGGAGGTTTATATATAAAAAGCACAATTTATTATGTGTGGGAGGTCATATTTAGATTTGATACCAGGATTTTAGAAGTAACTATAACTGCAGTGGGTAAAAACAAAGATCATCTCATAATCGAGTTCTGAGAATTGAGTTGAGTGAATCTCTGCAGACTTTAACCATAAAGATCACGTAACTTTTTTTTTTGGCAATACATTATTATGCTAATTTTTTATAAAACTGTGTGCTGAGCTTTATATGGTGCAGACACCATGACGAGAGGAATTAAATTTCCAACAGGCACATGGATATTTGACAATCACAGCTGGAAACTATGTGACCTTGTCTTTGTGATACATTGAAGGGTGGTGCAGGACTGCTTCTGCTGATGTGTATCCTTAACTTGTTGTCTTGTGCTTTTGCTAGCCACTGACTTTGCAGGTATGATCATGGGAAGACAGGCTCTGTTTGTCCCCACAATCATACCTGCAAAGCAAGAATAACCAAATAGGAAGGCTAAACAGGTGTCTATTTTCCCTTTTATATTTTTGGCACTGCAAATTTTAAATATTTCTTTTTTAAACATTTCCCACCTACAGAAGCCCTATAAAACGTCGTCCCATGAGTAACACACCAACAGAAAAATGTGTAGAGGCTTCAAATCATTCGGTTTAAACACACACATCAAAACAATGTCAGTCACACATTCTGAATAATATTTAATTAACAGCCTACTCATACAAAAGATGCTGATGAAAAGAACAGAATGTACTGGAACATGCAGCCCTTATAACATAATTTACGCATTTACGTCCATGTGAAGGCAGATTACAGACATTTAGCATAGCAGGTGTGCGAACGAGACAAACGCAGTACACAAAGCGTTTTCAGCAGGTGAAACACTAACAGACGAGAAGAAAGCAAATAATAATGAGAGGGCGGGAAGAGAGGCGGACAGGGGAGGTCAAAAGAGACGAAATCGAAGTTGGGTGGATTTAAATGAGGAATTAAGATGGATGAGACTAGAAATGGGCGGAAAAGATGGAGGAGGATAAAGAAGGGGAAGTGTTTCACAGAGAAAATGTAACTTAAAGAAAATGAGAGCAGGAACATGGAGGAGGAGAGTGAGGAAAGGAAAGGAAAGCAGAAAAGGAGATAGGAGAGGGGGCTGTGGCCTCATTGTTCCTCTTTCTAACAAGCTGCTCTCAATCTGTCGGCCAGATCCCCCCTCCTGCAGCACAGACAGTCACACACAAACACATGCACACACACACGCACACACACACATCATTTCCTTTGCACGCACAACCCCACCATTAGGCACACTCAACCTCACAAAAACACACACACACACACACACTTTGTCAGTCTTGCTCACACATACACACTCCACTTTTGCTCACACAAAACCCCATGATTAAAACACGCACACACACACAGTCTCTGCCCTCCTCTTTCACACAAAACACACACACGCACACACACACAGAGCAATTACTCTTCACAGGAGGAAAAAAGAGCACCAAGGCCATTTTATACGGGGTAGAAGGAGAAAGAAAACGGGAGGACTATCTTTCTTCTCTCTCGTTTTTAATCACCCCTTCCCCTCCCGTTTCTTTTTAATATTTGTCAGGGGTTTTCTATTCTCACACAGCCGTGTTGCCAGAGGACAGGTGAGAGACGGGGCAGAGACCTCCACAAAAATGGATGATGTCTGAGTGAGCGGGTCCATTTTCTAAAACGTTAAGAGACAAGAGGGGAGGATATTTTTCTGGGTCTCTCTGCTGGCTCAGCTACTCGGGACATTACGCACCGCTCCAGTCTGCCAGTCCAGGATTGTTGTTTTGATGATTCACACCAGACTAGACTGGATGCATGCGACTGACAGATGCCGCCTTGAAGTATAGATCCTACCACAGCAAAAAAACCTCTTTCTAAATTCCCCTACGTTTCCCATGAAACATTCCTGCTAGTCTGTCCCAACTCCTGATCTGGCAAATACCCAGGCCGGCTTTAAAGTGAGAAGTGAGGCCATCCAGCTGACCTGATGACCTTTAGGAATGAGTCTACGATGGGAGCCTCACCTGATAATCCCACAGTCGGTTATTCCCTCCCTCTCGGCCATACCATGGCTCTGAAGCAAACAAGAGACATGCCGTCTGTCCTTGAACAAAGCTTACACAGACTAAAAATCGCTATTACACAATTACAGTAGCTCTAACAATAGTGGAGAGGGGTGCTGTTACACTGAGAATGGAATGTGTGAAGCAGGTCAGGATGAGGAAGGAAAGCTTTTCCCTGATATGATTAGAGATCATCTGATTACTTAACCGTTTACATAAATCAGCGGGGAGGTGTTTACAGGCAATGAGCAGCGGTGTGATGTTTTTACCTGCGTTGTCGCGATGCGTTTGTTCTGTAGAGCAGGATAAGGAAGCTATAGGCCAACATTAGTGGGTTTTAGGCCAAGTATCGCACAAGCTCAATACTGAAACCCCAGATATAACCCTGCTGCATCAGATGCACACACACACAGACACACACAAACACTAATCTCTTAGCCCAGGAAGGTGCAAGTCAATTGCAATGATTAAATGAGGACCTGATGATGAGGGGATGAGAGCGAGAGCGTGAACGAGACTTCGATGGGGGATAGAAATTATTTAAATCGAATCCCACATCCCTTCGGTGGGGTGGGAGAGTGAATACAATCCAGTGATGCTGTTTCAAACATGCTAACTGCTGTGAAACAGCTGCACATCCAACCACAGCACGGCAACATCACAGTTCTCAGGTTATATGCTCTGCCCACACGTTACGGCCAAGGTCACGTGCTACAAAACACATTAAGAGAAACGACGTGCACACAAACAAATGCATGCACATGAAGAAAAGAAACGGTATCTATGTACAAATTTATGAAGGAAACAATTAACAGCGCAGCATTCCCTGAACGAAATCATTCCAGTTTTCATTTGAGTGACTAATGACACCACAAGCAACAAACCACCATGACCTCACATCCTCAGGCAAACCCCCACACCCTAAAAAAAAATGAAACGTGCACATACACACACATATTCTAGACCACATTCTCGCACATGCCCACTGGAAAATACTGAGAGGATGCAGATTTCCACAAGTATTTACAAGCACATGTGCATTTTATCGTATTCACATGATCGCCCCTACATGGGTAACAATGGGAATCCACAATGTCTCAATCACTGCTACTCACACTGACACACAGTGATGCATAGATTGCTGATGGAACCAAAATGGGGCCATCACCTGTGATGCTGTCGTGTGACCATAGGTATATTATATTATACAACGAAGAGCAATACTCTGGTGTTTTTTACTCTGGCTTCAGGGGATGAGGGGAGGAAGCAATTTCTCCTGGACTATTTCTCACATTCTCCAAAAGCAGATGATACCAAGTACTTCAAAACCCAAAACTCCAACTATTTTTGTTTTGACAGACTGTTTTATATATTGTTTTATATGAAAACTTTTGAAAACGTTTTGCCCGTTAGACAAGACAAACAATAACGAGAACCTTAGCCACGCTGAGGCTAACATTGCAAAGCTGAAACATACCCATATTTAATAGATAATATTCTTAGACATGCGTTTGAAGCTAATATCATTATTTTTTTACAGGCATTTGATGATAAACAGAAATTCGCCTACAGTCCTGGATCAACTGAGCACTGATCAGCAGACCTCCACTGCCACCCTCAGAGAAATGCCACTGGTCTGGCTAAAAACACCATGTCGAATATTGAGATTTTTCTTTATTTGTTTCATCTGTGCTCAATCTCACTGTCTCCCTCAGCTGGAAAGATGCTGCGCCACTGCCTCCTTCATATGGCTCAGCCCATTAGTCAGGCCACTAATTACACTGCTTACCCACAGAGTCAATCATTAGAGTAAACACCCACCAAGCTCTCGCTCTCCCTCTCCCTCTCTCTCTCTTTCCCTCTCTCATTTGAATACCTCCAAGGACGATGTGACAGTCGTTCTAACCGAGAATAACATTTCTGAATGCGTGTCTCCACCCACACAAACAAAACACGAATCCTACGTCTCAGAGGGCCAAGACACATGGCAACGCACGAACGTCCATCACGGGTCTGAGCTAAAATCCCACGGCATGAAATTATTCAAACACGATGGTCAAGGTCCATCGATGATTTGCACTGTTGAAGCAGTTTGCAGTGGAGAAGCTGAGCTGCCTTCACCTCCCACTTTTACTACCTATCTGTTTGGCTGCGTGCAAGAGAAACGTGCTGGTAATCACTCAATGATTTCTGCACTTAGAGGGGAGGGGCTGCCAGGCACCTGTTTCATTAGCAACACCACCACCCCCACCCCCTCTCGCACCCCCCCCTTTCCTCCCGCAAGCCCCGTTATTCAAATTTCCCTGCTGTCAGCCCACATTAGCGAAGTGCCACAGTTTGCCTGTCAGCTGGCTTAATTGCTGGAGGTGCCTTCTTTTATTAGGTAACCCCCTCAGCTCATTTGTTCCTTCCACTGAGACGCACCTCCACAACAGCTTGTGTAAACCTGAAATCCCTTCAGCCTCTTCTCCTTCATTTTCCCCTCTCTCCCTCTTTCTTTCTGTGTGCGTCTCTCTCTCTCTCTCTCGCGCTCTCTCCCTCCCGAGCACAGGAGACAGGCTCCTGATCGATAGACACTCTCCCCGCTGGACAACAGTGGTGATAAAGAGCTAAAAGCATGCAGAGACCCGGGAAGTATTGGCTGGCTTTATGCTAGCGTTGAGAATAAAGAGAAGACCCCATTGCAGCCACAAGACACTCAAAATACTCCCCCCGCACAACACACAGCCTCTTACCTGCCTTTATTTATGTCTGACTAGATATTCATTAAGAAAAGACCTCCTCCTGGAGAGGGATGAAAGGCATTGACACACTTGGAAGTATTGCATTGGCAGCACATTTCTGGCTTCATTTGCTGCTCTTTGTAATTTTTTTTTTCATTAAGTCCCCCAAATCCCCAGAGGTCCTAATAGCTAATTGCTGGTTAGTTGGGGAGCTACTTGCCAAATAAAGACACGCATCTTTACATTGTCACGCAAAGCTGAACGTGAAACAAGGAAAGTGTATAGAGAAAACAGGTTTTTCAAAAACGCATGTGATACTCAAGTTATCTGAGGCATCTTATGATAAGAATCAGACTTTGTTTGGTTTGCATTGTTTTCCAATACCTGTACCCTGTGTGTACCAATGTGTAACCTGTGGTCTGCATGAACTCAGCTTTTAGCATTAGCTAATATCTATTGGTGACAATGCCTCAAGATCACCCTCTCACAATACAAGGTCATCAAGTACTGCTTTGGCTTGAATACATGGCAAATAACAAAAACATCAATTATTTGCCAACCCTTTATTCAAATATCCAAGATTAAAAGGAATAAAAACGAACAGTAACATATAAAAAAAAATCAGGAAATTGAAACTGGTTTAGTTGTTACTGCAATGTGACACCGACATTTGTCCAACCGAACTAGGTCTTTTCATTGTTTTCACCTGTACATGAAACAACATGCCCTCGGAAATCCAACCCCCACCATCTTGAGAAGCCCACATTTGTTGAACGGAACGTGGTCGATTTGCCCTTTGTTAGCTGTGGTGCAGCACAATTGCACATTTTCCACGCCAAGTGAGTGTCTATCTAAACGATGCAGAACTGATCACCTCCAATATCAGCATCTTATTTTGTCTCATTGTCTGCTTCTACTTTATCCTCTCCTGGACGTGTCTGCAATATAGCCTGGTATGTTTCTGTTACTGTGGCAGATCTGAAAGATACACTGCGAATCTGAGACCGCCTATGCCCAATACACGTCTCGGCTAGTCTGCAGCTGGCATCAGGCCGACTCCGAAAAACCATCTGGGCACAAACAAGGACCCCAAGTATTTCCAGAAACTTCTTAAGCCATGTTTACAGCACCATTACATCTGTGCACATAATTGGATTTTTGGTCTCTGATAAGAAGAGGCTTAGCTTGGGTATGTACCGTATTTAGTTGGTGTTAAATGTGCACTCTATTAATTGTCTACACCAGAAAAAAACAGGTGATTTCCAACTTCACTTGAGGAATCAACACACACACAGATATAAGCATGCGGGTTGAACTGCTTGCAACCACAAAATTTCCTGTTCAGGATCTGAAAATACACAAGAACCTGAAAGGAGGGGAGCACAATCGATAATTCATTATTTGTTAAAAAAACGCTATACTGTGTATATCATATATTCTATTATATATGGGTCATGGGTTTGTGAAATTTATGGGTCACATCCGTCACAGCAGACCAGTTGCCAGTGATGACAGGTTACTGCCAGCCTGGCGTTTCAGAGATTAAACAGTTTGCCGGGTTGAGTGGCCCTTCACTCTGAGGTGCAAACAACAGCCACTGTCAGAGACTTTCGGAGGGAGCCTCACGTGGTTCTGCTGAGGGGTTGAAATGAAACAGGTCTGCTGGGCTCAACATTCCACCCGGACCCGCCACAGTCTGCTCCCCTCGCCGTGGGACGCCTGCCCATACATTAAGATGTGGTCTGGAGCTCTCACAGGAACACAGCGAGAAGAGGCTGGATGAGAGGGATTGGGTTTACAGTGCAAACCACAGACCCACAGTCTGCCTTCCTGCAGTTCAGATATACTGCATACACAGCTGCTGGTGTGTGTGTGTGATATTTATGTATGTGCTGTATGTTTAGACAGAGGGGCCTCATAAGATCCTTTTATCATTCAAAAGGAAGTAAAGCCTAAAATGGAGGTTACACTCTCTGATGGCCGTGGAATTGGGGCATTATGCAAACATATAAATGCTTGAAAAATAAAACACTAGTTTGGATCTGAATAGTTTAGCGAGAAGATCTAATTCAAGTGGCGTACACACACACACACACACAACCACATGAAGTTACACTTCACAGTGTTTTTTAATCTGGTTTTTGATGCGTGGCACATGAATATCAAACCACCGTCAGGGGCGGAGTGGAGGATGGCATGGCTGAGGGATGGAGATGAGGGTTAGGCAAATGAGCAGGTCTTAATTGATACTCCACACAGCTGGAGGACCAGTGTTTATGTATTTCAGTCTACTCAAAAGCTCTCCACCTAACTCGGCTAAAACAAATTAAAGCCACGCGGCTTTAAATTTCACTCTTTTCCGTTTAACAGACAGGCTATAGTGGTCAGTTCCTAGTTTTCAAACAGTCAGATCAGTACATCAGGGGCCTGAGATGCCTCAATGTGCTAAAACAGACTAAGATTTTTTTTTTTTGGTGAAAACAACGAGTGGCACTTGAGAAGGGCAAACCACTGAGAGACGGTGTCAACAAGCCAAGCTGACTCACTCACTTCTCCTCACAGCTCAGGAGGAAAGGGACAAACACACTTCATCATCTGGGTCAACTCATTCTCAGCAGAATGCAGCCAGGAGGCGGCTCCATGGTTCTAACCCCGTGGTGGTGACCACCAAGGACACGAGACACACACACAAAGTTTAGTGTTGTTAGACGTGGCTCGTGCTTCAGTTTAAATAAACCCAGACAAATCCTACCTTTCCTTCACGAGACAAACATCACACATGAAGTCAATACACGGACTAGCAACGTGTGCTACAATGGACTCCCTGCAAATACATTTAAAAAACAAAACAAACTCACACTAATGTTACCCCTACACACACAAACACACACACACACGGCGTTTATCACCGTCAGGGTCGAGCAGTGTTTCAGGTTAGAGGCCAGTACGGTTGTGAAACGCCTGTGTTTGGTTCCATTGTAGCCGTAGCCTACTTACCGATGGTCGGTTTTGAGGAAACATTGTCGCCGCCGTCTCGTGCGTCTCCCTCGCTTTCTGTTTGTTTTGTTTGCACGTTCTTCTTCGTCTCCTACTAATTCTTCTTCTCTCGCTCTCTCCCGCTTCCGGGGCGGAAAAGCTTCGTCGAGGTGTCCGAGCCGCCGCGGTGCTGTTGTCGGTCTCAGAGAGGCATCTGGCCCGGGTTCAGAGGCGCTGGCAGGGCTGGTCTCGGCTCGCTCATTCCTCGCCCCCAAGGCTCCTTTGTTCTGGGTTCGATCTCCGAGCACCGCACCGCGCTCGACGCCTACTGCTCACGGGGAGAGGAGAGGAGAAAGAGCCGGTCCAGGGCTGCTCCCTGCCTCCTGTGAGCCCGCAACTTCCACCGATCACAAAAATGGCAGTTGATCTCCCTCTCCGGCGTGTTTTCCTTCGTCTGTAGCGTACAGGCCAGAGGGGGTGAGGGGGGTGGGGGTTAGTGTGGTCTGCTTGTGGCTCCGGAGACTGCCACACCACCAGCACGCTGAACGCAGCCGCAGCCTCTTTTGTCTCGCGCGCTGGCCTGCACTCTTTTCACACAACACTCCCAGTCCCTCACTTCTCTCGCGCCCCCCTCCCCCTCCCCCTCCTTCCCTCTGATCCTCAATGGGACATAACATATGAGTAGCTTTCTCCAAGGAGTGGGAGGGGGGGGGGGGGTAAAGACGCGTTTTGCAGCCCACCCCCCATCCACCATCACAACCACGCGCACAGAAAGAGTTTTATCAAAAATTAATAAACATCTGATGGTTCATAACTTTCTTTATTTTTCTCCTAAACGGTCGTTTTATCACGTGTTAGTCGAGCACATACACATCGCCGTTCCTCAAATGGCCCGACCATGTTTACAAAGACACACTTCGCTGTGTTGTCTCTATGGTGTTGCATTGCAAACAGGTTCCGGGGCGCACGTCGCCGTCTGATTGTAAAATGTATGTACATTCAAGTGATTCGTAAAATTGTGATTTTGTTTTGAAAAGTGCAAAAATGGGGGGAAAAATCGTAAGAAAACGAGGGGATTCGGAGGAATTGTTAAGTGATTGAATGAAATCTCCACGTGGGGCTCGGCCTCGGCACGGTAAACACTGGTAAAATGAGCCAATGAGTATTGAAAAGACCCACGTGGGCTGTGCTGACCGGGTGCTGATTGGTGGATACCGGTAGCACAATGTTCCGCATGTCAATCAGGCAGGCTACCAGCACTCAGGGAGGTTTAACCCTTTCCTGGGTACAGGGAGTGGAGGAGTGGTGTGGTGGTATCAGGACCATCAGTGGTTTTCCTCTTTCTTCCCACAGACCTTCATCCTGTTCAAAACTCTCACACATCCCGTGTCGTCCATGTCTACGTGGAAATAAATCCACTCTCCCGGAACATCACCATCACCCGCTTTATTCACGTGAAGGCAGAAATTAGTGCAGGAAACAAACCAGACACACAAAAAAGACCACAAAGGTCTGACTCTGAGTGATGCATCAGAACCCCGCAGAAACACAACACCCATAATGGCCATACGCTGAAAACCCCCTGTGTTGTTGTTGTTGCTCGGAAAAGTTCAAATTATTGTAGAGAAGGAGGGGAGGATGGTGGAAAAATTTGTATTCTGGAAGCACGACCCCTTTAGCAGGGCTCATAATTAGAGAGAGAGAGGGAGAGAGAGAGAGAGAGAGAGAGAGAGAGAGAGAGAGAGATATTGAAAAAGCAATTTCTGACAGTGGAAATCACAACCTGCCAGAGGTGGAGTTGGAAAATATAGATGGGTGTGGGTATGTGTGTGTGTTTGTGTGAGAGAATATAGTGTGTGTACATACTGTATGTATGTGTGTGTGTGTGGAGGGGGGGGTTGTGTGAGAATGAGAGAGGAAAGGCAGAGGGGGAGGGAGGGAGGGAGGAGGAAGAGAATAAAGGATGAAGGACAGCAGGGGGGATGCTGAGAAAGAGGAGCCAGTAGGAGGGTTAGAGATTGAAAGAGAGGGAGAGCGCACATGGGTGATGAAAAAAAGAGGGCTTGTATATGAGTGTGTGTGTGTGTGGCTTGCCCGTGTATGTGTGTGTGTGTGTGTGTGTTGAGCAGACAAGCGAGGGAATGAAAAAGAGAGCTAGGTAAGGGCAGCAAGCAGGGAGAGGGAAGGAAAGAAAGAGGAAAATGAGAGAGAGAGAGAGAGAGATTTTATTGCCATTTTTTTCACCATGAATTTTAATGCACAGCACTGGCCTCCCTCTCGGGTTCTGGGATCACATTTATTAGAAAAAAAAAAAGTCATGAGAAATGCAGTGCTTTGCAGTCTGCTGCTGCACAGCAAGATGTTTCATGTTGGTGTGTGTGTGTGTGTGTGTGTGTGTTGGATGGGTGGGGGTGGGGGGTTATTGGTGGGCAGGGTGATGGGGGGCTGCACAGGATGTATGAGTCTGTGCTGTGTTGTGCTGGGGGGAGGTATAATAATATAGATGATAGAAAAAGATAAGTGAAGGACACTTATTATTGCTATTGGCAGGTCAGATGAAGGAGGGAGCTGTGTGTGTGTGTGTGTGTGTGTGTGTGTGTGTGCGTGTGTGTGTGTGTGTGTGTGTTTTGGCTGAGCTCCACTGATTAAATACACAAGGTCCACAGTGCCCTTCTCTCCTCCACAGAGGCTCGGAGCAACAGGACATCAAAGTGGCCCCACAGTGGTAGAGGACACAATGGTTGTAATGCTACGGGAGCTTTTTGTTTTCGTTTGTTTGTTAGTGTGGGGATATAAAGAGATCATTCTGACAAATACACATACGCTGAGTGTATAAGCGAACGCACACTCACCTCCACACACCTGTCAACAAAAGGCAAGATGGTGGTGGAAGGCGCCCGAGGTAGCCGCAGCTTCAAGAGAGCAGCAATGGAAGGCGAGACGGGGAACATACACACTGTGGGCAAATTATCACCACGCAAGATGGAGTGATGAAAACAATTTCACTTCCCACGAAACTTCCGATACGGCTTCATTCCTTTGTGGTTGCCAGCAGCAATGTTAGCATCAAACTGTGTGTGATGCCCCAATAACGCTGGATAATGTCTGCTGGAGAGACATCCTGTCAAGACAATGAACCATTATGTCTTTTTAGGTTTATTACTATCTTTTGCTTGGATCTATGAGTTTCACCCTGTCGGCTGTGCTCCCTTCTAGTTCGACACAGCTGTGTGGATTATAAACTATTGAAACAGGAAGCAGTGAGGGACAGACATGTCAGCAAAATTACAGGCTCGAACACAGAAGTCCAGCTAAATAACAACAAAGTTGTATTTCGAGACCAAATTCGAGATGATTTTCAATTGAATTCATTTTTTTACAATTCAATATTTTAATAAGTCCTCAGCTATGTGAAGCATCGACCACAAACATCAGGTTTTAGATACAGGATGCAACATAACAATTGACCACAATGTATTGTGCCCTGCATCCATTGTTCCATTTCAGGATTTCTTTTTCATTCATTGTTGCTATGCACAGTCACTTTACAGGCAAAGCACAGACAAGTCAAATCTCCAACCATGAGATTCTGTTGAAAAAAATGTATTCTTCCTTTGGATCAACTTAATTCAGCCTAACGGCAGACAGGACCCTGTTTAAACTTGCATTCCCCCCCCTCTGTCCTCTCCTGCTGCATGGCCCCTGGGGGAGAGAAGGAGTAATGACCCACATCAGTAGCAGCTACGCTCACATGCACACGTGTGCAAGTGTGCACACACACACACACAAATAAATACCCTTTGTGACACACATATGCACACATAAAAAACAGACGCTGACACATTTACGCTCGCAGGCATGTGTATCTGGGAACTCAGGAATTCCAGTGCTATGCTGCAACATTGTTTCCTCGCTCAGAAGCCTCCTCCAGCCCTTGGACCACATAACACAACACTGATCAACACAACTAATTACACACTGCCACAATATTTCCTCTATATATTTTTTTTCTTTTGATAAATAGGACACTGTTTTCATATTAGCCTGCTGTAATGTGCGGGAAAAAGGTAATGTGTGCACCCCCACTCGCTTTTCACTGGATCTTTTTTTCACTTGATAACAGAGAACAATGAGGTGATTTGTGCGTCTCTGCAGTGAAGTGAAACAAGAGCTCCCTTTGACTTTCCAAGTATCTGTGAATGTGCTCGGTTGCATACTTTGACCATGAAATCCTCAACTGCACTGTGGGCTCACAGAGGTGATGATGAAGGAAGAAGACCTTTTGGAAAGTAACATTTCCTCGAGGTGTCTTGTTTTTCTTTTCTTCCTCACATCTGCAAGTGAAATTCGGAAACAAGTCCAATGTCAGTATTGCGCTGCTTATTTTGAAGGGCCATAATAGAGCTTCTTTTCAGCGGGTGATTTTTTCGCGGCAGCCGCGAAGCGGTTAAATCTGAGCATTGACTTGCAAATGCTGCTGACAGCACTTTGCATGTGCTGTCACTCATCTCACACAGCGGTGTGATGCACTCTCGCAAAAAGTGTGCAGTCACTGCCACAGTTTGCCACTTCACATGAGTGGTGGCGAGCTGCAGAGCACAGGTTAAGTGTTAATTTGTGTGTTTAAGCCGTCACAAGAGGCTGGGAGAAACCCGTGAATCGATTTTTAATGCAAAAGAGGACAAAAGATGTTGTGGGGAGAGAACCAGTGTCTTTAAATTTATGAGAATTTGGCTCCAACTTGAGGCCGAGCATCATTAAGAACATGTCGTTTAGCCTGTCAAATAAAACATTAGAATTACTGATATTAAAAAAAAGTACTGAAAAGAAAAACACTAAGCTGTCAATGAACTCAATTCACTGTTGCTGTAATATTTGCCTTAAAGACAAACTCTCACATCCTAATGCAAATACTGCATTGAGGCAAAGTCTCTTGGGGAGAGTGCCTGCACAGTCAGAAAGCTAGAATGTTGCATTATACCTCCACCTGCTGTTTATCTGAAGCATTGCAGCCAGGACAAACATAATAAGGTTGTCAGGCTGCATGTCTATGTTTTGGGTGCAAGATTTCACTTTAATCAATACGTCATATTCAATTCATTCAACAGAGATAATTAAATTACATATATTCCCTGTGGGTTAATGTGGGATTGTGAAATAGAAATATTCTAAACTTTCAGAAAATCCTTGGTCCCAGTGGTGAAATAGCCAAATTGCATTTTCACAACATACTGGTGGAAACACCAAGTAAGATAAGCAATAAAACACTATACAATAATGCTATAAACAGACTATATTAAAAAAGTTCAAATAAAAATGTTGAAAAGGTAATCCAGTGACTAGAAAGTCAAACCAAGCTACAATCATATACTTACACCACACGGTGTCGCCACTGCACTGTACAGCTGCACTCCTATAACCGTCATAACGTTCCATTTAAATAATAGTTCAATGGAATTAGACCAAACTTTCAATTTTCAACCAAATCCATTTAGTTTGACCATCAAATTATTAAATAAGTTCTGTCTGCAACATTAATTTTGTTATCAAAACAAATTACAGATGTTTACAGCCTACAAGGTATTAAAGTCATCATGTTGTTTTACAACCCTTTTATATTTATAAGTAACTAATGCGGACTGCATGGAGTTGTCTGCTTTTTATAATTTTATGAAACTCTCAAACAGTACCACACAGTGCATGTGCTTGTAAAGGACTTCATGCCAGTGGAAATGACCTAGTTAGTGACCAGTCTGGGATTCACTCTGTTTTGACCATTTTATATGCAGATATTGTTTTTACAACCACAGTGTTGCATCACAAAGTCAAATTGAGAACTCCTGCAAACTTGTGAAACCTTAACCTAATTTTTAAGATTTTGGATTTTTAAGAATATGAACCATCTTCTCCTTCTCTTTCTTGGCCGGCAGCATCGACACTAACATTTTCCCTTCTTTCATTCACTGCTCGCTCTCGCTCTGCAGATTTCTGGCACGAAAACCAGTCTTGTATTTTCCAGAGGGGGCCAGCCGGCTGCTGAGCAGACCCAGGCCTCCTATTCGTCCTTGAGGTCCTTCTTGCTACATGGGCAACAACTACACATCACGAAAGCGGTCTAATATCAATCATTCACAATCTAAAGGAGGACGTAAAAAAGATTTAATATGTTTTAAAAGTAGAGACGAGTCAGGTATCAGATGTTGGAGACATGCTGCAGATAGTGGTTCTGGCCTTACTGTAATAATAGATACTGTAATAATAGATAATAGATTGTTGTCCAACTGGTACATACGAATAGAAACAAAATTTAGTGGCCTCAAGCAATTTCCTGCTGAGCCTGGGATTTATTATCAACAGAAATCTGTGTTACCACAAGACCACGTTTGGAGAAACAGTGTAAACAGAAGTGTCTCATGACAAGTTCAGGGTGACATACAACACCGCAGTACCCCACTGAGGGCGGGTACCTGTCTACTCAGTGTGGCTGATTTAGTAACTAGTCCGAGTGTCTGTGATTAAAAATAACAAAATAAGTTGGTATTTGTAAATTATATTCCCCACACTGTGAAAATGCTGACTCGGAGTGTTCATATTGTATATGTTTTGCCTGCTGATTGGTTAAATACACACACACGCACGCACGCACACACACACACACACACACACACACACACACGTTACACAAGGCCCGTCTCTCCTCTCTGGCCCCATACGATAACACACAGATCTCTGCATCTAAATCTGGAAACTTAAACATTACAGCATAATAAAAATATCTTAGGGTTAAATGCTGTAACTTATCTGTGTGAGAGACATATTCTTGGCAGAGGGGATGGATGGCGTTGGCAGAAGAAATGAACGCTGCATAAGTCCATGCAGAGAGCATATATACAGTGTGTCATTAATATACAGCATGCCACTGTATATTCCTATATCATCTTTTTATTGCATAAACATGCAGGACAGAAACCAAAACAACCCTCCTGATTGTTGTTCTTGCACGTCGGTAATACAGCCTGAATTCATTCACGTAGCCTCGACTCCGCCGCCGTGCTCCCGTCTGCATGACATCATTCCAGGCCAAAGCAGGAGCACGGGCTGTTTCCCAATAGCAGCTCTGTCAGACACAGCCTCTAGCAACGTAGCTGGGTCTGTTTACTTCTCTCTGTCACTGGTATTTCACAGCAGGACACTCTTTCCCCTCGACCATAAATCTGAGAGCTTTTGCATGACATGCAGGGGGGGGGGGGATGGTGTGTGTGTCAATATGTATAAAAGTATAAATCCCTCATCAGGGTCATTGGTGGTTGTGGTGAGGATGGCTCACCGCCAGATAAGCTGCTTCTGCTCCCTCTCTTTCTGTCTGCCTCTCTCCCAAGGCTGTGAAGAAGAAATGCGTCACTATTCGGCAAGGCCCCTACAGCTGGGCCCCTGTACACAGAACTGCTGTCCAACACAATATGCACAGGCCAAGAGCCTGGAGGCTGCAGAGTAGAGAGCTACAGATACCTCCTCTGTCTAAGCCCAGAACTCCTAACTCTCTTGACTAATAAAATTGGTGAGAGAGAACAACTGGTCAACGCTGCCACCAGCTTCATACCTGCAAAGTTCATATTTACAGAAGATCAGGCGATTAAGATACGCGGGGGGGCAACGGGGTCGCTTAAGTCTACACAGTGACTCTTGGGAACCGAGCAGGTGCTGTGATTGGACAAACCAGTCCACCCGCCAATTTGCTATAACTCAATGACACGCCGTTAGCCGACTCAGCAGTTACACAGTCCACACAGTACTGTTGTCATCCCCATGATTCTTCGTCACTCTCTCACCAACTCCCTATACCACAGCTGAATTACAATGGTGAAACTGCATTTGTGACCGACCAATCATTGCAATGGAAAGATACGAAATAAATTACAGACGGGAAAAAAAGCACCCACAGGAAACGCAGCAAAATCATGAGTACGCAGAAATCATTGTAGAAAAACGGTTGGCTCTATTTAAGGATGTTGATATCACACCATAACTATATCTTTCCAAATGTTGATGTTTTCATTGTACACACAAAGCACAGGAAACACGACATATAGTGAACAGGAATTCTGGTGCGTTACTATGTGCCAGATCAGTATTATCAATCAATCAATCAAATTTTATTTGTATAGCCCATATTCACAAATTGCAATTTGCCTCATAGGGCTTTAACAAAGAGTACATGGTCTAGAGGCCTTCTTGAGATTCAGCATGCAATTAACTGTCCAATGCAAAAAAAATGCTACAACGCTGTCATAAAATAATGTATTTAGCACAATAAGGGTCAGAGTGATGCATTACTTAAATGCTGGACTTGTGGGTTTAATTTAAATTAACATATTCATACTGTTATTTCAAATGGTACAAGGCCGTGACACTGGCTAATGAGTCTGCATTAATAATATGGGCATGCGTGGGTGTGCGCATGTGAAATGGCGAGTTGGTTAATTAATGTGTCTTTTTTGCAGAGGCGGTACTTTTGGCTAGCTGCTGCCTATAACAGGAAGAGGGGAAGACAACGGAGACTAGCTGCTCATTTCTGGAGCCATTTTAATTGCTAGAAGACGGAGCCAAGCTAAAATTGTCTCCGCTGGCCTCCAGCATGAGAAAGTAAGAGAAAAGACTTTGTGACACCTTCGTCTTCAAATCTTTTCTAATTCATCCCTCAGACAACTCAATGTGTAAAATCACCAATATGTGCATTACCTTCCCCTGACCCTTTATTTAACCAGTGACAGAAGACCCAAGTGATGCCAAGAAGAACCAGTAGTTGTAATTCAGCAGTACTGACCTCTGTGTGTTGGTCACATTAGTCATTGTGTGACTTTGTGAGAAGGAGGAGGCATCTCTTCCACCTTAGAGGCATCTGATTGGGTGAAAAAAACATGCATCATACTTGAGACTGTAAATATTCCCACTTACAAAATCAAAAGCCAACTTTTCCATGTTGGAATATAAACGATTTCTTTGTCTACTGCAACAAGTCTTTCCCGTAATCGTTCTTGCTATTTCTGGAGAAATGAAATTCCACCTTGAGGTCACTCGGCCACCGCCCACTGCGGGGACACTGACCAAAACTGGCGGAGTGCACGACATCCAGCATCCTCAACTGCAACATCAAAACCACTGGCAACCGGGCTTTTTCCTTTCCGCTTCACTGCTTCCATTGCTGAGGTTTTCCCAAAATTGCTCATCTCTGAAACCACCTGTCACCGGGATCTTTCACAGAATGCCGTCCCTGCGGGCGTTTCATGATTTGTGATGATTTCCAGGGATCTGTTTGTGTTAACACTTCTTCTCACAGTAGCCTCTTGTGAGTTGCTGCTACTATCGCGTGTATCTCACGAGATGTTTGTTATTCTTATCGCGCGGATTGTTTGGTTTTCAGCTATGCTAATAATGTGAAGCAACAGGAACCCAGCTGCAGGTAGAGCCCTGCCTCACTCCTCGCAGGCCGACAGTGGATCTGATGGATGTGTTAGGTAACGCTTTCCAGATGGATCGTTTCTCACTGTTTACAACCACAGGCAGATATGCTGTTTAGCAAGTTCAGCCCTAGTTACCGAAGATGCCACATCTCATAATACAACAAAGCACATTTACAACGAGGCCTGCAGGATGATATAGCCTATTCAGTGAGGGTGCATTACGCGCCACCAGAGAATATAATGACAACGCTGTGAACCTGCGTTTTGTAAATCGCCTGGACGACGAAGCAAAATGAATAAATATGCAAATAAAATGCTTGTGTAATTAATGTTTTCAGTTGCTATTTGTTTTGACACCACAGTGGAAAGAAAAGCCGTGCATATATACATAGAACTTCCACGGCAGGCTCTTGAGTAATATTGTTTTAAATGAGGAATGACAGTGGTTTTCAATACCGCTGCCGACCAAACACCCACAAAGGTCCCCCTGGGGCCAGTGTTTATTTTGTTATAAATATATGTGTTCATTTTCTGTGGTGCACTCCATCCTCCAGCCTCCATGCACCGAGGCAGCCTGGGAGTCCACACCACCACACTGCAGATGCAGAGTGAAATTTTCTTTTTGAAAGAGATGTTAAATAAATAAATACATTTTAAAAAAAAAATCACTAAAATTGAATGTAGATCACACGTTTATTTAAAATTCTCCGATTTAAAGACTATTGACACAATCTATACACAAAAGCAAACACAACTTGAACCATAGCGAAAAGCCGACAGAACATTGCCGCACCAGTGCCTCTTCTAAAGCACAGACATAAAAACACATGGAGCCACAACACCAGCTGGAGAACTTTGGGTTCCACTAAAGGGGGAATCAAATGCCGTGACATCTCTACATCCTGCTCAGCTATTAGTCTGCACAGATGATTTAGATGTTCGGACCAGCAGAGGGGCCCGCACAACACTTCACCTCAACCAGCTCCAGCTGTTTCTTGTTGTACATCTGTGATTTAAATGTGCAGACTCCCCCCCAGGGACCAAGCTTTACTATAGGATACCCAACACCCCTATTCCTGCAGTACCCCGCCTTTCCCTTGACTCAGCTAACCTTCAGGGACTCACAATCACTATCGGGTGTGACTCCCTGCGTCTCCCCTCCATCAACGTCTTGTCAGTCCTCCAGGGTCCAGCATGCTGTACAAAGACTGTAGATAAAGACCTTTTCAGAATTTTATCCCCGACTATCATCAGAGAAGGGGGAAAGAAACAAAGACGATTCTTTGAAGTGGGAATGGAGCTGTGTTACCATCTTAAAAAAACAACAAAAAAACCCCAACACACAGTCGGGTATGTAATCCATTATCATTACAACAGCTCTTTAAAGGCCACGCCAAGACATCTGGCTTATGTTTAGACCTGGAATTGGATCCATTTGTGAACAGCTCCAAAAAGGACCAGTCTGTGAAGGTAAAGGCTAAAGTACATTGCACAGGTGAATGAAGAGTTTACCCACACGTGGAAAAAAACAAACCAACAAACAAAGTGTATATACATCCTTCACAGAACATCATACATGTCGCATAGAATTAGAAGATAGTAAATATAAGGTACAGTATTTGTGGCTCATAGTGGCAAGCAGGGGTGATTGCACAAAAACTTCAACAGCGCTGGCAATTCCAACCTGATTAAAGTTAATAAAAAAACTTCTTGTCTTTAAAATAAATTAAACGCCATTTTCAAAATGGTTGTCTCATCCTTCTTTGATTACTAATATTTGAGAAATTATATAAAAACAAAGCAAGACAGAGGGGAAAAAATTGTTATTGGAATATATGATTGGCTAAATAATAGTGGTATGATGCAGACAGTTCATCAGGTATCTGCATCGCTGTTTTCTACCTCCGCAGTCCAAATGTGATTCATTATCAAACTCCACGATTAGAAAAGCATTGTTACTGCTGAGGCCGATTCAGACCCAGTGCTGACACACATGAAACGTCCCATGAAAGACGTGATCCAAATATTTTATTGTTGTATTCCTATTGTTTGCCCGAGTAAACACGCAGACCTGTTTGTATGGCAATCAGTAAAGATGCCAGGAATGTACTGCCAGCTAATTTCAGATAAAACATCTATGTTAGTTGAGAGAATATAAATCCTCTTTGAAAGCAGCTTTGGGACGGCCTGACATTTTCCGTCAGCCATGATATTTGGAGAGAATCAGCTCACCCAACGTGAACTGTTGTCAGCAATTTATGCATTCGAATAGTTTCCTAGTGTGCAACCGGCTTAAGGTGCTCGAAAACAAACAACAAACTAAATGTACTTCTTTACACGAGGAAATAAAAAAAACTTTTAAAAAAGGCACATTAAAGCTCCATTAAGTGATATATTTGATATTAATATATTTTTTTTTAAAAAAGAGTTGCTAGTACGGCCAACACCACTGTGAATCAACACCCAGATTTTCCCATCCGAGACCACAGGCACTTTCCGACTGCTCTTACCGACATATAAAGCTGTGAGCAGCTGTTTCCTGCTAACAAGCCATAGAGAGTCAGACTGCTTGTAAGCGACTTCCTGCAATGAGGTGAGCTTAATCTAAGAAGTGTCTTAAAACTGTAACGATCCAATAAGAGCCAGTTGGAGGGCAAAGTAAATATCTGACTTACATTCATCATACGGGTCGAGTCTCGGTCTCTCTGCCTCTGCTGTGTCACACGACCGCACACACATTGGCCATAAGCACTTGATAGAGCAACAGTATGCCATAGCTATGTTGCTGTCGTTTTGGGAGTTCCTCCCATTAACGCAGCTTTAAGCAAACGACGCGTCGACATCAACAATGATGCCTTAAAACAACATGCTCCTCTCTCTCTTACAGGAGAAGAGGAGGTCAGCGTGGTGTCTCTGAGAGGGGGCTCGGGGACTGGGAGAAAGGAGCAGCCCCCTCAGTCAGTCCAGTGGTTGGGAAGCAGGCGGGGTGAGTGGTTGTCACATAAGGGGGGGAGAGCTGGGGGGCTTGAAGGCTGCAAACTACAGACCAGATAACAACAGTCGTATCAATCAGAACACACCTCGCAAACCTACAAAGTCAAGACTGCGGCTGACTCGGGTCGCTCCTTCAAACATAAACACTGTCACAATGAACGTTAAAGCCCCCGGGTTGAACATCACACAGGTTTGGGATCTGCAGGCTGCAGCCTCTCTTCCCCAGCGTCGGCCCCGGGCCCCTATCACACAGGACCCGTAGCGTGGTGATAGTTGTAATGGTTGGCGTGGTCGGAGTCGGCGATCTGCAGGCTGGGTTTCCTCTCGGGCTCCTCGCTATCCGCCGCCTTCTGCCTGGCGCAACGTGGAGGACGCTTCTTAAAGAAGTCAGACACAAAGTGCACCTGGAGAGGAGAGGAGAGGAGAGGAGAGGAGAGGAGAGGAGAGGAGAGGAGAGGAGAGGAGAGGAGAGGAGAGGAGAGGAGAGGAGAGGAGAGGAGAGGAGTTAGCTTCGGGGATATTTCTGTGGTTGAGACATGTGAGGCACACAGAGGAGGTTAAGGGCAGGTCTGGAAACTGTGATTACACACTATATGTCTGGACAGATCTGTACACAGCTGTTAAGTGACACACTTACACACTAATGCACTGAGGGGAACACACACAGTGAGCAGGCACAACCCCCGTAGGCCATAAAACACTATGTCCTGGAGGGTCTTTCATTACGCACAGCAACGTGAAGGCCAAATGCTCGCGCTCCGTTCCCAATTAATCATACATGGAAACACGCAGACGTAGAAACCCACGCTCGCCGCTCATGAATTTCCACAAGGCGATGACGACCCAACACAGGGAAGTGGCCAAACAATAAAGAAGCCCAGCTGGATCAAGTGGGGAGAATGGACTTATTGCCTGGGAACCTGCCAGTGCAAGTGTGTGTGTGGGTTTGTATGAAGTCACACTTCTATTTTAAGTCGACAAATATATATGCATGTGTGTGTGTGTTTTTTTTTAACAGCGAGAATCAGCAGCTGTTCTGCTTTGAAGCGAGTATCGCTGACACGAAGATTTCCAATTAACGTCAGTCTTATGATCTGAACAGTCCCCACCTATGTTTGCTTTTCCTAAAACCTGTTAAGCTGTCAACAGGTAGATTGGATGGAAATGCTTCACAGTCAATAATAATTTTTAAAATCATCTTTCTAAGTCAGCGTTATATTTCACTGAGAAGCTAATGTTTTCCGAATAATATCAAAGCTTATGAAAATACAGTATTCGCAGTATTTATAGAAGCTGGGGATGTTCTTAGCTCTTAAGAGTATCACTTGGTGGAAATATCATGGAGGTATCATTAAAAGATTCTTAAAAGTTTGCAGTGTTTCCCTTGAGTGAAGTTGTCTTGGAGACTCACGTTGAGTATGGCCACGAGCGCTCCCTGCAGCAGACCCACCAGCACGTCGCTCCAGTGGTGCTTGTAATCAGAGACGCGGGTGTAACCCACATACACCGCAAAGGCTACCAGGAAGAACTGAATGGTGGGCCGAAGCAGTCTGGCCCACTTAGCCACCAGTCTCGCCTGCACATAAAGCTGGAGCATGGGATGGGGTGGAGAAGGAGAGGAGGGTGGAAAATTGTTTTCGGGATGAAGAAAAACAAAAAATTAGAAAAGAGAGATTATCATTTGCATTAATATAATGCTATATACTAAGAATGCATGTCAACAGAGGCAGCAGTCAAATGTCTCATTCTTTGCATTAATAAACAACCACTGTGTTAGGGCAATAACAAACACAACCATGTATTTAGGGAGCTGAGTCTCTCTGATGCAGGAACAGTAGCTGCTATGACTCAAATAGGATTTAAATGAAAGCGGCGTTGAGTCGGAGTGTAATTTATGTCCAGCGCCGACTGAGAGCCCTTATTTCACTGGAAAGCAGATGCCAAGAATTATAAACCTGGCGACAATACAGACTTCACAGGGCTCGACAGTTTAAAGCGCAGAACTTGGCATCAAACTATAGCCCCCCCCCTTAACCCCCCCCCCAACGCCACATACTGCAGGACACGTTTACAGCAACACACAGCTGGATATCACAGCTTAGCTCTATTTCTTTGCAGTATTTCCCTGGCAAAGGAGAATCAGCCACTGATGGGACTGGACACTTGCTGGATATACTCTTTGCTTTTTTTTTTTTTTTTTCTTTGAACGGAGCAACGTTGCTTTGCTTGGCTTCACCGAACCCGACTTTTAACAGAAGGAAATATCGCCAAGGCGAATGAACTGAATTAACTTTGAGGACAGAACACAGCAACTGTTTTGCCTTCATCGTTGCTGGGAAAAAAAACAAGAGGTCTCCAGGATATTTCTTTCACTAACCATATTTTTCTCCCTTTGTGTACTTTAAGGCTTGTGTGCTGCACTTACCGCAAGGAATAGCATACAATACATCCCAAAAGACGAGTGACCGGAGTAGAAGGACAATCTGGAAATGACAACATTGTTCATGTGTGACTGTAATCCATTTCATACTGTTGCTTCTTTTTTTGTATCGTTTGTAGGTAAAATGTGTTAAAATGTTAAAAATATTTCTCTTACCTGGACTCTGTGACGTCCTGGGGTCTGCCCGTGCAGTTGATCACATGCATGTATCCCGTGCAGACTTTGGGGGCACACACGGCCATGAAGTTAGGCCTCGGGCGACCGATGGTGAACTTGGCAAGGTCGGTTAGGGACTGGCTGACGGATGCTCCAAACAAAAAGGTGCCCACCACCTTGTAGAGCGCGGCGACATATTGGTTGAAGTCTGAATTGGAGTAGATCCTCTTGCTGTACACCAGATAAGCCTCTCCAGAGGAAATCTGATGGGAAGAAAAAAGTATGATTGGAAATTAAGTTACTTTTCTTCCTTATTGATCAACACTTTATTCTGCTCCTAAAGGTCAAACAATAATGGAGAATCGAGCATGGAATGTTGTTAATGGGGTAAAATTATGGAAACCATAATTTGAGAGGTAAAAAAAAAAAGTTAACCTACAATGATGACAGTGCAGGAGATGGTGATGGCAGCCAACATGCCATGGGTGATGGTGTCTGGTTTCAGTGGGTACATGATGGTCTCATCATCACAGTAAACCCCCCTCTGATACGGTTTGAACAGGATGCTCAAAGTGATGAAGGGCAGAGCCGCTGGATTGAAAAAGAAAAAGAATGAGACGAATGAGAATGGGCTGGATAAACAAATAATAACTGTGCAATATGTTTGGAAGAACATTGGTGGTGAGATACATGAAGCTTGGTCATTCCAAGACCGGAGACAAATTTATAAACTTAAATATTTGTGGAACAAAATGCTTGGAATAACATATTGGTCTCTTCTGCTGCAGTTTTCAGACATTACGTCACCTCTGAAGTTGGGAAGTGAAAATGTTTTGCTACGGATAGCTAAACAGTTTTTTTTCCTCGCCCTCTGTCCCTCACACATCTGAAATCACAATGATGAAACAACCCACAAGGAGAGAAAAAAACATTTGGTTGTGTCTGGATGAAAATGCAGCGTAAGGAATTGCAAAGATAAACAGTGAAAAAAAAACATTATAAAAATAGGCGTTTGCGTACACAAAATCCCATTTACACACTAGGAGAAGGAGACAAATACTTCAGGGACTGTACACAAATGCAGACTCAACACGCACGACTCCAACTGAAATGATGTGGCTTTGTGCAGAAATACGACTAAATATGGCTGTTTAATCCTCCTGAGAGCACAAATGATGTCCTTGAGATGTGTGCAAATGTCTATCCCGAAAACAGCCCCACACATTTACACACAAACACACACAAACCAAGTAGTAAAACCTAAATTCTTAATACTAATGATAAAGAATGCATTTTGCAGACGTTCTCTCGCCATATACGTATATATATACTTCTTGTATTGTATTTCTAAGTCGTGCATGCAAAGTGCTGTGCAAGCCTTTTACAGGACACCAGAAATTACAGTTGGTCTTCAAACATTTAATGTCATTACATAATTGCATGTTATTTTACAGCTCAGTCAGAAACAATATATCCTGTGTTCTCCTCCAAGTACGGCAAATAAAATGTGCTACGACAACACTTTCCTTCCTGCAGCACCGCTCAACGTTTTCATAATAATGCCGCCAGGAAAAATGAACATAAACAGAGGACGCATTACCAAAATGAAGAACAGACAGAGAATTGGACTGTACGCTGCAGGAGTTACACACAGTATGATACGTCTTTCACTGGAATCTATTATCTATCTATCAACTGGTGAAATTCAAACTGCCTTTTGTTTCTAACTTTTAACTCCCCCTGTCCAAAATGGCGACTGTTTTCATTATACAGACATACCGATCGATAGTCAAGCGAATATAAATACTATTTACATCGTATCAGTGTAGGACTTAGTGGCTTTACTCCATTACAATAGTAAGAATAGTAAAATCTTAGCCTTTGATGGATATTTATTTTTATTGTTTATTTAATACATAGTGAAAATGAATAAAAACCAGTGGAGCTGATGAGAACACTTAAGTGTTGCAGCCCTAGTGAGGAATGCATTCTCCACCCTGCCATCTACCGCCACTATGCATAGCAGGCACACAGTCCTGGGCTCACTATGGAAACGCCATACAGCCACATACTGAATGTGAGTTAAACAGCGGTGGAAAAGCACTGCGCCCACCAATAGTATTATGTTTCTGTGTAAATGAGGACCGCACCCCTCCCATTCTTTTGAAAAACAAAATGTCTGCAGCTGACATGATTTCAGGAGGATCATTCTTTTCCAGCGAGACTGACTGATGAGAGGCCAGGAGTGACGAGGACCACTGAGGACCGAGACGTAAGGAAAATATACAACTGGAAGGTGGATCGGGATTCACCTTGGGGAACCGAGCAGTGTTGGGAGGACGAAATGGTTGTGTGTTTTGATATCTGATAACAAAACAGAGATTTCTTTCCCATTGGGAAACATATGCACACAACTATAACTAAAATAATATTTACTGGACAAATATTTGTTTCAATAAGCCACTAACTTACAAATGAAGCCAAGTATTTCCCCTAATAAACAGTGTAATTAACAATGGACAAAGTTTCTGCGCTGTGCTGCGTCTCAAACTGTGCTTTTACATGACTTTGCCTTTATAACGATATGAAAACAGGCATTGTTTAGTGACACGCCAAGTGCACACATGCTCCTCACCAACACTGCAAGAACAATGAGTCTTATTGGCTCTGTGACGATGAGCAGCTGCCAAACAGAAGCTTTCTGTGTTCCAAGGAGCATAAACAATAGCTTTCTATAGGACGAACACGTCATCGCTTGGTTACATGACCTCGGAGGAGACTGGCTTTGACACGTCAGACCAGAAGGGAATAAAAAACACAAAGCGATACCAGTCTGAAAGTATGAAAACACTGTCTGGCCCTCTGGCACCGAGTGCAAGACATAAATGTTTTTATTATTTTCACGTGGATGCAGGGGTCGTTTTCAAGAACACACATGATGTTCCATATAACTGGAGATGATTTATTAAACTCCCTCCTATTCATCATGCACAAAGCAAAGTCGATGGGCAAAATCAAATCAAAATGTAAACATTGACTAAGAAACACCATTATACATTAAGTCTATAGCAAGAAAGGCTGAAAGTGAGTTAACAGGATTCATGATAATTCAACTACTTATTTTATTCTTTTCGATGCTGTTTGGAACAAATTACAGCAGCAGCTGGATGACACCTGTCTCCCCAGCTGTCTCACTGGAGACCTGTTTACACATCTATCTGCCACATCAGGACACAGTAGACCGAGGTATTAAGTCTTATTTCACATAGTTTCCTCTCTGCACCACCAGAGCGCTGTTTGTATAAACCACAGCACAATAAAGGGTCTCTTAGCTGACATCCTGTCTCGGGCGCAACCGTGGATT
Source organism: Trinectes maculatus (assembly GCA_016785345.1). Taxonomy (NCBI): domain Eukaryota; kingdom Metazoa; phylum Chordata; class Actinopteri; order Pleuronectiformes; family Achiridae; genus Trinectes; species Trinectes maculatus. The sequence goes on from JAFBJQ010040714.1 coordinate 63,390, forward strand.
TTACTGATGTGGCTTTCGGGAGGCAGCTGCAGCACCTGTATCCTGCATCCTGCTTACAGCTGTCAAGAACATCCATCCATCCCTCCATCCGTCCATCCATCCATCCATCCATCCATCCATCCATCACACTTTCAGAATGAATCGAGTACTAGAGCAGGTTATTAAGGGGTTTGTGTAAAATTGCCACAGACATCAGCATCTTGGGGTTTATTGAATATAGTGTGGTAAATGTCACATTAAACCAGCAAATGGACATAATCATTTCTATATTCGAGTCACAGGGTATTGTAAGCTCACACTGTTTTATGGGGCTTTTAACACTTGCCAGAGCAGGGCCATTAATCACGGCGCCGTGGCAGTGAAAGTGAAAATTACGTTAAAAACTTCAAAGAGCCGCAGCCTGGTGAAATGCAGCCTCTTTCACTTCACATGCTTGTAAATGGACCAAAAGCTTTCTACATGCAAGTCATCAACATTAAAGTATCAGATTTTTTCCTCGGTTTATGCCATACGCTAAAGGTTTTTAATGTTTGCCACGATTGTTCGTAGACTGAGTGAAGTCAGGGCACCTGGTGTTAAATAACCCTCCTCTGGCTAGTAAAGAGGGGATGGATTTTTCATTCCTGTGCTCATAATTAAAGCACTAATTCAGCTGACATCTGACTTCGACCTGTTAGTCGTAAATTAAAAGTCTGGACGACCATAAAAGCACTGAAACGAAATGATGTAAAGGGTCTGGACTGCCAGCGTGGCCGATCCATCCTGAGGTGCATGTGTGTGTGTGTGTGTGTGTGTGTTATGATCGGTGTCCCTGAGGATTACACCTGCAGGAAACAAACCAGCTACTCTCTTGGAAAGCAGACATACACACACACACACACACAAAAATAGATCTGACTGCAGACAAAACAGGTCTCCGGGACACCACAAAGACAACCCCACATCCCGAACTGACACTGCTCCAGAGCTGCTTCCACTTAAAGACTGGGCAGAGTCTGTGACTGCAGCTAAACTCAGACATCCACGGCTGTCAAGAACATCCAAACGAGCAGGCATCATATTATACATGGACGAAAAGTCGAGCCACGCGTTTAGGAAAGAGGCAAACGTTTCCGTCTGGTCGAGTCGAGTCGAGTTGCGAGATGCTGCCAGAGTGGAGCGCAGCCAGGAGGCCAATCTCCATCAGGTGGTCTGAGATCTCCTGCCTGAGCCTCTGATGGGAGCCGGTTTAAATCAGCAGGATTGAGGAAGATTTTAGAGGCTTAATTTCCACTTTGGGAAGTTTGCAGCTCGTTTCCCCCTTCACCTTACCATAAGTTGGTGTCCATCCTCACTGGCATCTCATTGTCTCCTATTATGAGGAGGTTATTGGTGCTACATAAGTGACAGTTACTTGGTGTCCGAGGATGGAAACATTTTTAGCATCATTTGAAACCGCGCTGGCGAACAAAGATGTCTATGTAAGAAGAGATATGTGTGCCCCTTCCGTCATTCCTTCCACCACCGCTGATTCACATCCTCCACTCCGTTTTTCCTCTCTTATTCAAAAGACATGCACTCTTCTTCTCTCACATCTCCATCTTCGCGTCCTCCCACACACTTCGGCTGTAAATATAGAGGCCTTAATGGGACGGTGCCTTATTTAGCCGGCGAATGTGCAATTACGCGGGACCACAATCACACTCTGGAGCTGGGACTCGAGGCTCGTCACATCCTCTCCCTGCCTCTAAATGTCTGTTTTTATGCGTCTCGGTTTTCCTCTGACCTTTTCTCCCATTTCCTTCCCACTCTCATATCCACATTACGCATCCTTGTCCATTTTTCCACTACAAAAAAATAAAAAATAAAAACAAAAAAACGGTTGACCCCTTGACTACTCTACTGCCACAGTCGTTTGTGAGCTTGCGAGCACCTCACACATACTTGGCCTGGTTTCAAAACCGTGATATAACCTGCTGCACCTGCAGAACCACATGGATGGACAATTATTCTCCATTTGAAAAACATACAGTCTGGGATTTCAGTGTGCATATTTTCAAGGCATGTGAAGCCTCTGTGGGTGTGTGTGTGTGTGTGTGGGTGGGTGTGGGGGGGTGTTCCCATGCCCTTGGGCTGCCCTGCTTGCATAAAAATTTCCTTCAGGGTCACAGCTGCAACGTTCGCCAGAACGCTCCTCCATCTAATTTCTTCCATTCTCAAATTTCGTCTTTGCGGCACAAAGGTCACTTGGGTCACCATCTCCACATCACTTCACCTTTCACTGTAGATCGACACAGATATTATTATTATTATTATATAGCAGATATCTACAGTCAGGGGTTTCCGCTTCTCTCTTTTGTTCCCTCCTTTTAAAACACGACCTGTTGAAATGAGCGACATGGAAGCTCCGCGACGCAACAACATACAATATGTGATGTTGTTTGATGAACGGATGACTTGCAGTAACAAAACAGCTTAACACTCCCTCTCTCTAACTGTCACCCCATGGTGGACTGACTAATGTGGAAGGTATGTGCTGAGCCTACAACCTCCGCCGGCGCTGGCCTCTGGAATTCTAATTCACAAGAGGAACGCCCAACTTCACCAGTCACACCGAATCCTGCTGCTGCTGCTGGGTCCATTCTTTAGTTTTAATCCTGCTGTTTCACTATGTCCATCATCTACGCATGCTTAGCTCCAAGCAGTGCAGAGGGAGAGAGAGTGGCAGGCGAGGTGGGACGAATGGAGGGAGGGCAGCTACAGTAAGTCTGGGTTTGGGTATCAAAGCGTCTGAGGTTGGAGGGGATCAAAGACGCAGGCCTCGTGGGTTTAAAGCCAAGCTATAAAAGATCTCCATCTCCATCTACCATTAAAAGACTTTTGTGCTGCAAAGTCATGAGACACCACCTGTTATTTTTGTTATTAATAGCATCTTTCATCAAGACAACAGCAATAGTATTTAAAAGGTTATCAAGGAATTCTTGTCCAATTAAAATATCACATATAGAACAACAAAAACAACAGAAATAGACAAATCTCTGGGGAATGTGTGTGTTTGCTAAATGGGCATCGGTTCCCATGACACAGCTCTCCTGAGGACAACAATTCCCATCAAGTGCCGTCTTTGCCTGTGTCTGAGAACTAGGGACAATCAGTCTTCCCAACACAGCCACATGAGAGGCCCGGCTCCCCGGAGACGCTGCCACGCGGTTTGCACTGACAAGACTCTAACCAGCATCCAGCAGGGTCAAAGAACAGAACGTTTACTGATACAGATACTTACAATGTCATCACAATCAAATAGGATGACAATAATGTCAGGGAATACGTAATATTCCTTTAATAGAGTCACTGTGGGTATCTGATGGGAAGCTCGATTACATAAGGACAATAAGTTACTCAACTGAAAACTATTTGTTTCTCCTCTAAAGCTGGTTTCGTCAGTCCTGTAATTTAGGAGTAACCAGGAGTTACACAAGCCAGTCGAACAAATTAAAAATCACATGACTGGAACTTTAACTGCGAGTGTGTACGAGTCTGTAATCGAAGATATAAAAGCGTCAACTGAGAACTGGTTTGGCGCCGTGTACATAGCAGCACAACAAAGCGCGTGTAGAAGGGACACAAAAGTATGTGCGTGAGTATATGTTGCACCAGGGCCCTGCCCTGCGGCCAGTGAGACTATCCTGCACATTACTTACAACTCACAGTCATACTGCTGATACCAGAGCCTAAACCTGAGCTCAACTACAACACACACACATATACACACACACACACAGGCAGCAATGCACCTATGGATCCAATCTGTGTGCAGAGAGTGGTAGATCCGAGCCAACACCCACCGTCTATTTGTACTAAGTGTAGATTTCCATGGAGGCGGAGAGAGGGGGGTGCGGCACATAAGAAAGAAAGAAAGGAGTGAAGCCACGAGGCTGCAGCAAACATTTGAAATTTGAACGGCACAAACAGTTTATGGGTCGCACATGATGGATCACACGGGCCTACGCTTACCACTGCAGGAATCCCAGGAGCCATTTTGTCCTCAGTTTATTCCCATTCTTATCGGAAGGAAAAACATTAGGCACACGTTCATATGACACCCAATAGCTGTTAGCTTAACCTGGGCTGGGCTGGGGGGGGTGAAAACATGGCAAACAAAAAAAAAATTCTGTGTGATCCTTTGATTTGTCATTTGAGGTTTCTTAATGAAACGTGGCTGATGAGAGATGGTGTAGATGTGAGGCACTGGAGTTGTACACAGGAATATTTGATATCAGAGGCAATAATAATAATAATAATAATTTAGAGTTTGTAGATTCACATGCAGTGTTTTTTTCTTTTTGGTTTAAATCGTCCCAACTATGAAGAACTCAAAACCCAACCCAAAAATCTCCTTCCAAGTAGGCTAATGGTCAGCGTAATTACAAGTTCTACCATGTTGTCGTAACATGGCTGGGGCAACCTCGCATAAGCTTGGGGTTGACTTGATGATTATTTGGGTGGGAGACGTGGGTGGCGAAAAGGGAAGGGAGAGGAAAAAGGGCTGGGGTGCAGTCATCCAGAGCCAGCCCACCAAAACCCGGGCCAGACTCTAATCCCAGACTTGTGACAGCACAGTGGCGAGGCTTATCATCTCCAGCAGTCTGCAGATCTTCCCACAGTTAGACCAAAAAAAAAATCTAAATAAATAAATACCCCTAAGCTCTGCAGCCTCTGAAAACCGCACAGCAGAGCAGATCTGCACATGCATGAGCATCCCAACCTCCACCCCCACCACCACTTCACCGCCATCACCATCGCCAACACAGACACAACAAGACACCGCAACATTATGCAAGACGTGTCTGACTGAAAACAGCGTCTTCCATAGGTGGTGGTGAGCAGTTCTCACGCATCGTTTCTGTTATATAATTGTTGTCAGAGAAATGTTACGTTATGGAGGCTTCAGATTTTTAAATGCCATTATCTGTTCAGGTACTGTTCATCTATTCTGTAGTAATTTTAGTAATATTTTTTATGTATTTTAAAATATTAACTTTGCAATACTTTCTGAATTTTAGCCTAAATATTTATAGATGAACAAATGCATGTGGATAATCTTACCCCCCCACCCCCACCCCCACCCCACCCACGTTGGCAAATTTGATATCTATTAGTAACTGAAATGCTTTCAACCATTTTTAATTGTACACATCACTGAAATTATTTTTGCAAAGGACACCAACACTAATATGCTTTGTGGCTGTCACAGTAAACGAGACACCAGGGATTAATGTTCCCTTTAAAAAAAAAAAAGAGAGAGAAATCCCTGTCTAATAGTGAACAGCCAAAACACAGGAGCACAAATGGAAGTCATAGACCGAGCAATGCAGTGCATGTGGGAAGCCTGTACATTCTTCAGTGGATTCCTGGCAGACAGAATACTGCGGAGATGAAGAAATAAGCAGCGCTCACACATGCATATCAGATTTCCATAAACAAACAGCCAGTTTCCTGAGGCTCTGTAAAGTCCTGCAGAGGGTTCTGGGTGAGTGGACTGGAGCATGCAGTGAGAATGGAGAACGGGAATGATATTTCCTGTTGTGCTGAAGTCACATTTCAACATGGATGCACAACAGTCCAGCTGGGATCAGTGTAAACAAACGGGGGCCACTGATTGTTTCCTTCAGAGTTTGGACTCATGCATAGAAATCCACTGTGCTAAAGTAGCTTTTAAACCTAGGCTAGCATAAAATAATATTTAATACCATAAAAAAACATGACATTTTTGCGTGCACGTAAACAAACACTGCACTGGTGGATTTCTCATTATACATATGACTCACAAACAGAAACAAACACACAAACATGACAAGGAACTGCTTGCAACAGCAACAAAAACAAAACAAACAACAAAAAGCTAGCTCCTGGTAGAGAAACAGAACAAGCCGGGCATGTTTACGTGTAGCACGGCACTTTGTGTTCATGACTTACCGACCAGAACGCACAGCACGTCCATCACCACGTACAGCTTCTTCTTCCTCAGCTCCTTCATCTTCCCCAACACTGCGTGTACACTCTGGACTTTGTAACGATCACCGACTGGAAAAGAAACGGGAATCACCGCGTTTGGAATCAGGAGTCAAGTCCATCGGCGCTCGCTCGCTCGCTCCGGGATCGAGGCGCAGACTATGCGCACGAGCTGGGAACCTGCGCGACGTGTTCTTCCGGGATCCTCTTCTTCTCTACCTGTGCTGACATTGACACCGTGTAGGTGTTGGACGTTGTTTGCGCACTACAACCCCGTGTCTGAGCCGCCCTCCCTGCGCGCATTACTGCGGAGACACCCCGAACCAGGACGCAGCAGCTCCTCCGAGTTCCAGCTGGAGGCGTCAGCGTCAGCGTCAGGACAACCCGCTGTGTGGACTCTTCTCCCCGCACTCACCACGCCGCCGTGCCGCCGTGCCGCCGGTCCCTCCTCCCGACTTCCTCCCGACTTCCTCCTCTGGCTCCTCTCTGGCTGTCCGCGTGAAGAGCAGTGGAGAAACCCTCTCCGCTTTTCACTCGCTCTGTCGCGCGTGTGATACTGGGATGTATGTGAAAGGGCAGATCAGGGTCCCAGGGAGAGCGGTAAAGGAAGGCGGGTCGGAAATGTGGGAAGGAGTCATACGCTGCAATCTGATCTCAGATCAGTGATCTGACCTCACTTTCGGAAAGTAACGTGCACTTAATGATCACCTGTGGGAATTTCAACGCACCGTGGCTTTTAACCGGAGACTCATCTCTGCCCTCATTTCCCAAATCCTCACTAAGATGAAAGCCCCATATGATCTTATCCCATAATGCACCTCTCATTAAAGACCTCCTGAGGGCAAACAATCCAGACGATCAGGAATCATGAATCATCCAGTGCATCAGACTTTTATGCACATTACTGGAACCGTTGTCAAATGAATAGGACTAAACACCTGTATGTGTGTCTTTAACATTTAACTCTGTTTGTTTGTCAACACACAAATAATTCTCCTACACGTACACACTCTGTATCATGGCTTAATTTAATGTTTCATCAGTAAAAGAAGAATCAGGATGGAGACCTCAAGTGTAACAGCACAAGGAGTGCTCCTAAAGCTGAGCTCTGTCTGCCCCCTACTGGTGGGGCTGATCAGTGTTGTTTTATTCTAAAGACAACAACAGGCTCTGTAAACGGTTGGTCGTTTTCCATCAGCGAGCCACAGCAACAGAAAATGTCAGAATGAGTTTACTTGTGTATGTTTTTAGAGAACATGGTTTGGTTTGACACAGCCGATTTACACGTATTCTCTCCAAATAAACATATTTCACAGTTGCAGTGTCGCTCCTAATCAGCCACTACCACCTGACCTGGAGGGCAGGAAGGCCAGATCAGATAGAGGGACAGTTGTGTCACGTGAGGCCTTTTCCTGCTCCACCACGCTCTTTATTTGTCTCTTATTGTTTGTGCATTGTGCTAATGTTATAACTCAACAAACGTACTCTTGCTTATGCAACATACTGTATTTATTGATTTTCCTCTCATGGCACACTGAATCATTGTTGTGCATGGCTATTAAAGTGTTTGCTATGCTGCTAAACAGCCACGTGCTAAATGTATGTTAGGCGATTCATTTTGTCTAGCTGTGTCTTTGTCTTTTTTTGGATTTTTCGGGGACATATAGATTAATGCACATTTACTTTGTTATTAATAAGAGGCTTACAACTTAACAGCTAAATGCTATCAAACAATTCACTACTGTTCAGTGATAACCACAAATACCATAAACCTGAGTAAGGGCATGGTAAACAAAAAAGGCCTTCCTCAATATTTTGACTTTATTTAGCCTTTGATCCATTGATCCGGCGCTGACTTTTAATGCATTTATATACATTTTAAATAACAGTCTATATTACTTTTAAAAAGGGAAGATATGTAAATATGAAAATATATACCTGAACCATATGAGGAAAAAATGTCTTTTTAAAGTCAGACATATACAAGTTAGGATAAGTTTGCTGGTGATGAAGACAGTAGGGTGTCTGCAGTCTTCTGTACATAATCGGGACCAGGTGTTTGGCCACGTGCAGCGAAACCTCACTGTGATGCTGAGGAGGTTAAGTGACTTTGTCTTAGACTTTATGTTTGTTTTAACAGTCTGGAAGGGAGAGGGGTGGCGTCAGAGAGAGGCCTAACTGGCAGGCTGGACAGTAGAGTAGTTTCCCATAATGCATGTGGACTATTAAGGGATATGTAGTATTGCAAAGTCTCCAGTAGAGGGTGCTATGTTGCCTAGAGTGATTATTCTATGGCCTTTTGGTGGTGTAATTTACTGGATTTGTGGATCCATAAATAAAATTATGCACCTTTTTGTTTCAATTTTACAATAAATCAGACAGGTTTATACATCAGCATTGAAACAATCGTTTTTTTCCTCCGGTATGTCACTTTATCATAAACAGCTGAGATTATGTTGGCAGTGATTGTATTATTGGTGTTTTCTGAATAACATAATTAATTTGGAATAATCATTGAGATTAATTTTTTATGTTGTTTTTGTATTTTGAAAATTGTGTTATTTAATAGAAAACAAAGCATTTTAGAAATTTAAGCAGTGTTTATTTTAATATTTATTTCTTTACAAAATATAATAATTATAAACAATCATAAGAGAAGCAGAACACTATATAAATTGCTAAAAGTAAAAATAGAGAGTAGTAAAAGGCAATAATTCCTCTCCCTGCCTTTGTGGTCTTGTTCTGATACAATACACACTGCCCTTAATGACTTGGCTTTAACCAGGGATCACAGGAAGTGCCACCACAGTAAGAGATTGAAATAAGGAATAAATAAACAGACAGATAGATGAAAGGAAAAGTAACCAGCAAAAGCCTTTCATTCCCTGCTACATTCCCTTTACCCCTTTAGACACCAGTGTAACGGAAATATACCGACGTGCAGAATATCACGTATGTATTAATTCATATAATGGCTTCATGACTGTAATTGATGAGGCCATGGCAACAAAATGGGAAATTAGTACCACAAATTAACTCTCAGTCCTTAGTGTATATCATCTTGTCTGGAGATCATTAACATGGTTAAGGAAACATTTCAGTGGGAAAACACTAAAAAAGAATGCTTTATTTACATATCTTCATGGATTGAACGTTACTTGGATGTCGCTTCCTTGTTGTCGGGGGGGGGGGGGGGGGCGGTTTTTTGGGGGGGGGGGGGGGATTCTGTTTAAATAAAATGAAGAGGTAAAAAAAAATATTTCTGTGTTAGGTCGACTTTGGGACCGCAGAACCTACCACTACATAGTTTTTTTAATTTGCCAACAAGGTGTGTCTTTATCCAAGAGATGTTCAAAAACACTTGCTTTTCTACCTGTATGTATGTATGTACGTGTGTGTGTGTGTATGTATGTATGTATGTATGTATGTATGTATGTATGTATGTATAACACCTGTCCAGAATGACAGATTCACTTAAGGTCAGCTCCTGCTGGAAGGTCTTAGAAATAACTTACGTTGCAGAACCTGAGAAACTGGATTTGGATTCAGTGACTACCTATCTTAGCATGTACATTTTCCATTAACATATGTTAGCTGCAGCACATTCTGCAGGTCAGATAGGCTCTTCTTTCTAGTAAATATTCAACATTACATAAACAGTGAGCAGTAAAGGTGACAAAGCATTGCACGTTTATCAATCTCCGTGTAAACTCCTCAGGGACGAATAACGATGACAACTTCGACAAAAGCAAAACAAAAAAAAGAAAGGTCTTGCAAAATCACTGTGCTCCTTGTTGCTCCTCCATGGCACCGTGTTTAAATAAACCTTAGAAAATGTTCTTCTGGACTTTAATTTCAAACAAAGTTCATAAGAAATATCGCCTCAATGGTTTAACAGCCAGTTCGAGTGGAGGAGGCTGAAAGTTCAGACATGAGGAACCCAAACAGACGGTTAAAACCCAGTGGAGGACATTACACGGTGTTAAGCTATTGTGTGAATGGATGGTATTCACTGTGTGGTCAGACTTCCAGCAGTCGTGTCTGTGTAGCCCTGTCTCAGAGACGGATCCGAAAAAGCTGCAGTGGCAAAAGTGCCGAGCAATTAGCAGAACACAAAAGGAACGTCACTGGCAAATCAAATGTCAAAGGTCAAACTTCTCCATCTTGATAAATAAGTAAACAATGCCACGGTTGTTCACGGCGTCAGTCACAGCGCTGTTTCGGAAGAATGTCTACGACAGACAACTTGTTGCTGCTGGTTTGTTTGCGGGGCAACTACAGCTGTCGTCGCTGAGCTGTGCTTTCACAAGCACGTTATTCATGATAGCCAATCAGCACTGCGCCGGTGCAGGTCGTGATAATAAACTGTTATAAATAAACACAAAAATCAACACCCGACAGTAGTGATTAACACTTCCACAATGGACAGAATATTCAAATGTATTTGTTTAGAAAGTGGATTCAGATAGAAACCCTGGCACAGGCAGCGGGTCCCTCTTTTCCATGTGTCCTGATTTCTGTATAGAACAACACAAACCGATGATACTGACAAAAGGGCAAACCCCTCAGTTCTGATTTCCCCGTTTCCCCTCACTGTGTAAGAGAGTGTGACTGGTGGAGGGTAGAGGGGCGCAACAGGTGACCCATTACCTGGAAGTGTGATGAGAGGACAGTAGATGTGGGAGGAGAGGCAGATGGCAAGCTAAATCCCAGCTGCAGCCCATGAGTGGGACCAGTATCACCACTAGGTGTATAGTTAGGGTCCTCCGAAACAAAAGGTCCACCTTGCATGTGTAGCTGGTAGAAGCAGGGGCTTGCAAGGCTGGGACTGTCATCGCAGCACAGACACCCACTGGATAAGTGAGAGCTCAGAGCAGAGGGCTGGGACGGCAGCTGGACAGGAGCTGAGGGACGACAACAACTATCTGAGCCAGGATCCCGCAGGTCGTCCATGGGCTGCAGAGAGAAGGGACAGCCAAACAGCTGCTGAGGACATTCGTCTCCGCACAGCTCGGACAGCCCCCACACCAGCTCATCATCTGGACAGATGCAGAGGTGTATTAAGAGTCATTAATAAACAGTATCGGGTACGTTTTTATAGAAATTTAATGTCTACTTCATTCATTTCGCTTCAGCGCTTATAGCCAATATACCTGATAAAGATGTTCCGTGGTATACGAAAAAAAACACCCATTATTTTATATATATATACATATAAAAATTCTGCCCGCAGCCTTTTCAGTTCCCCTTTAATGCCAACCACAAGTACCACACTTAAACTGGAGTGATGTGTATGTATGGCAATTAACACACACACGTCCAAGAGAGGAGGGGCTGAATTCATCCTTAAGTAACTTCATATCTGACATTATCAGTAAAGGAATGTGGCATTTACTGTGTAGCCACAGGTAACATCACTGTTGTTGAAGATTACTCTGTTGCTCTGGTCGTTTAATGGGATTAATTCCCAGGCATAACATTATTTCTTGTCTCTCTCAAGTTTCCCATTTGTTTACCTGCAGGCCCAGCCTGTTTTCTGTGCCTGTGTGGATGAGGTCATGGCTTTAAGAGAAAGCGCGGAGTTCGTCTGCGCCGGGGTCGGCCCTCCTCCTCTGGAGCATTGCATCCACATGAACATCATGCACACACACACGCATGAACACACACAGATGCATGCACATAACAAAATAATGGAGTCATGGGGAAAACAAAGAAGGGGAGACAAAACGATTCACAACATGAGAACATAATGTAATAATATTCAAGATAATGAATATGTGATGTTAAATAAATCCCAAAACGTGTCATCTTCATCTCCAGGAATTCAAGGGACAAACATATAATCAGAAAATAAGATGATATGTTTAACACGTGTCATGTTAATGCACAGAATAATGGATGCGTACACAGCTTTCTGTGGTTGCTTTTTATGCAGAGGCAAGTGACAAATTAAATTAAAAAAATAAAAAATAAACTGAAACATTTGCGAAGAAACGGGATGACAACGTCCCCATACCTATGAGGGGGTTTGACGAGTATGAAAACATACTTGACGCAGTCGCCAGACCTCAACCCACTTGAACAACCGAAGCCTCACATGAGTTGAAAGGGGCAAGTTACCTTGTTTTTCCAGTTCCAGGTTTGACTGTGGAGGTAATGGGGACTCCAGCTGCCCAGGGTCCATGGAGCTGTGAGACAACAAGCCAGAAGAACTGTTGCTTCCTTCCAGCTCCCCAAGCTCCCCATCCTGGTCTCCATCCTCCCTGCGATTCATAATACAACTGACTGATGAACATTTATCAAATATATCAAACAATGAAATTTAGGCATATCCTCTAGCCTAAGCTATAGAGTAGAAATAGAGTATGTCTGAAATGAGATTTAGATAACTCAAAGCCTGAATGCTGCTCTATTTTCTGCCAATGATCTTTTATAAATTCAAATCTGAACTTTTATTTAATTCATAAAATAGTATTATATTACATCAGCGGCTACGTCGCAGGGAATTGACCATGGGGCATAACCTGACATGGGGCTGAACATGAAATCTGAATTCATATGCTAGTCCAAAATCCTGTGTGTGTTGGCTCAGATGTAATCACATGGACATATATATATATATATATAATTAATAAATGTAGCTTTTGATTAGACTCTGTTGGTGTACCAGCACCACTCACATGCTCCCTGATTGCAGGCTGTATTTCTTGCGGCTGAGCCTGGTGGTCTGTTGAGTGAAGTACTCATGACGGTCCGACTTCTTCCACATGTAGTAATACTCCACACATTCCCCGACAGAGCGCGTTCGTACCTGAGGTGGCGAAAAACAAAATAGCGCCATGTCCTCAAAACTTTCCGGTGACTTATACATCGTTTTAGGACGAGTTCCTGTGTCCGGTCTCCAAAACACTCACCTTGTTAGCTTGGATGAGGTGGAAGTTTTTCCCATAAACTCGATAGCCGTGCTCAAAGTTCCTGCACTCCTCCTCACTCCAGGCACACAGCTCGTCTAAAGAGAGCACCACTCGGATTATAATGCGACCCCGAAATCCAAATTTATTAGAATTTATCAGCATCCATTTCAAAATGTGAGCCATCAGCGCTTTGTGCTGCAGGTGATCAAAAATGTGTTGTGTTTATGAACTGTTTCACTCAATGTCTAGCTCTGCCCTGTATTTTAAGTCTAGTGCAGAAGCACCTAGGCACAGGTGGGACAGCAGAGAGGTTCTTACCACTGAACACCTTCACGTTGAAGCGCAATCGTCTCAGCGCCTCCTCTGCATTGAAGTCGCATTTTATTAGTTCATACAGTGCCTGAGAGTCAAAGGAGAGATAAAGGAATGTGATGTGGGAATTTCGTAGAACATTTTCCTAAAACAACAAGCCACTCTTGAATTCAACAATGAGTTTTAGCATTGCATAGTTTGGATGCCACGGCACTGACGACAGCTCGGTTTGATTGTGTGCTTCACTGCTCAAAAGCCTGCGACTCGTGTCAATGGACAGCAACTGCACTTAACGCAAGCTGACAGGGTCACATGCAACGCGATGTCAAGCACTGTACCTGTTCATTGTCTCTGACAGAGTCGCCTTTTATCAGTGCGCGTGCGGCCCCCTCCTGGCCATGTGGCCTTTGCGTCTTCAGCAAAAATTCCTCCACCTCCTGCACCGACATAACACCGGGCCGCCACAGCAACTGGTCGTCGCTGCTGTAGGCTGGAGAAGAAAAAAAAAAAGAGCGTCAGAGAAAATAGATGTAGTGGAGAGAGAAAGAGATATTAGTTGAGGGGTTGAGAGAAGATTTGGAAAGCATGAAGAAGAGATGATGAAGGTAAAAGCGGATCAGGAAAAACGTCTGTTGGTTTAATGTAATTCATGCATTGATAACTTCACATACGTTTTATAAGTTAGCTGATTTACAATGCTTACCTGCTTCCTGGTAGGTGTAGGGATTGAGAGGAGGGATTTTGGCCTGGTACATAGATCCAACCATGATCTCCTGAGAAAGAAATCAAAGACAAGTCATGAAATGGGTCACGTGCTAATAACAAACAATATCTCTCTCAGGATCAGGGTTCCTAGTATTTTACTTGTTTGCTTGTGTAAATGACATTATTGTGCAGTGATAAATTAGTAGCTTGCATTTGGATTTCTGTCTAAACGAGGTAGCATGTCCACAAGGTTGGTTTACGTTTGGTTCAGCTGCTCCTGTGCATTGATCCCAGGTGTTATGTTCATGTTAGATAAATCTTAATAGTTATTGCCAAGATGTTTCACAGTTTATACTGTTGGAACGTGTACGATAATTTATGTTGTGTAAAGCTTTTAAAGATTACCATGGCTCATTGAATCAAAGATAAGACAGACCAATACATAAAGCCGTCCTTTATTATTACCTAATTATTATTGTTTTTATTTTGTATTGTGGTTTCCCCATTATAAGAAAGAACAAAAACAAACCAAGAGTCAGCGAAATCCCCATGGGATGTGTGTTATATTGTTATTGTTACAGCAGCATACCTTGTGCTCTTCATTGGAGGGAATGTAGGCGTCGTCAGATTCGTCATCAGATGAGCCGACTAATGTGTCCTTGTTTCCACCTTAAAGAAACAAAACACAAATAAAGGCAGATCAAAGAGTATATACGCCCTGTCTGTCGAAATTACACTCATAACACTACCACGAGATCACATTTTTATGCTAACAACACGACCCCAAAGGAAAGTGTTGCACATTAAAGCAATATTAGTCATTACAGATGCGTTGTCATTTTCAAAGGAAACCTATCGACTTAGCCAATATGACTCCTACGATTCAGAGTAAAGTAGAAATCAATATGAGCAAGTAAATATGAAAGAGAGAGGAAAACCTTTTTTTTCATTTTTTATCTTTACAGAGACTGTGTTCAGAATCAAACTCTGCTGAATAAATAAAACACACAAAAGCAGCATATCTGCCATATATTTAGTTTGCCAGGCCATTCTGTGCACTCAGCACGGACACTGTCAGTCATTTTAAATAGAATCACGACAAGGTATTGTTCAAATCGAGTAAATCGCCACCGAAACATTTCAGCGATTTTGACATCATTCAGTCTTTTGGACACGAAACAAACAAAGTAGTAAAAAGCCGTGTTACCTTATATGAAATTATACAGAAACAAACCAGAGACTTCATGGAACATCTGACGCAATAAACCCCGACAAGCCATGTTATTGAAATGTAGCACCAAGTTATGAGGGACAAGTTGCACGCTCAGCAAAGCAGCGATTTAAAAAGAAGAAAAAAAAAGCATTCCACCAAACGAAGAGAGTGATCCATATTCTCAATGTCTTGACTTTTTTTTGGGCAATGACATCTGAGATCATGTTGAAATGATATTTAGTCATGTGTTAATGCGCATCCTTGTGTGCGTTACCTTGGAGACGGCAGAGTAGATCTGAGGTGTTTGAGGTGACTGAGGGGGTGAGGTCATCAGCTGATGATTCTTCTTCCTCCTCTCCGGGAAAGAGATCCTCAGTCATATGATCCTGAACACAACAATAACAAAATAAATAAAGAACAATAATGATGCTTTGTAAATTAATCACCAATGAAGGTGCACATGCATGTGCGGGCAGGGCTTGGGTCACGTCTCACCTTGTCCAGTGTCATGCCTGGCAGGCTGGCAGCCATTTGACAGGTCCTCTTCTCTGGGTCAGACACAGTGTAGCCATACAGAGCCAGCAGCTCCTCAAACGGAAGCTCACCGGCCTAAAACCAGTCACGACCGGTGGAGAGAGATGACTTGGTGAGAAGAAATCAATCACTCCACATTTCTTGGAAACAACCTTCACATATATGTCCGTTCAATGATTTAAAGGGAACTCGTAGAGTTTTTAATTCCACCTCTGCCCTTGGTCAGTTTACAGGTGTTTTTCCAATCAGTGTTCCAGATGTAATAAGATTTTATTCCTCACAGTGCAGATTGTAGATTCTTATTTCCTGTATTTTTGTAATATGGGTAGGTGTGCAGCCTATTTATGTGGTTAGACCTAAATCATAACTAATCTTTAAATATTGTTACTGATGAGATTGAGGTTTTGTTTGCACATTTCCCCAATTAAGAGAATGACGGAGATGGGATGAGAAGAGTGGAGCTGTTTTTGTGGTTCCAAGTGCAAAATCCTGCAACTGTGTGTCTTTCTATGGGCTGTTTTCTCATTGTTAAAGACTACGTGTACAGTCACATTGTTACATGTGTACTTTTTTTGGTCTGTGTTTTCCGGAAAAGCTTCTCTGTACCTCTGTAATGTTTCTGCCACCAGTTACACAACCACAATAATCATTTTGAATCTCTTGCTATTCAAATAAAAGGTTTGGCAAACACTACTGTGCAAAGTTAATTTGAGATAATTTAAGTGAAACTCACAAATCAAACAGCACTATACTAAGTAATTAACTTCCTTTGGTTAATCGTGTAAATCAAAACAGAAAGGTCCAATACTAACATATGAATAATTTCAACATTAATATTATTATCTCAGAGTGTATTATATCCAGGAGGGTTTTTATCACTGTGACAATGTGTATAACAGTGATCCATATTTTGACACATATACAGATGTGGATGATGTTGACCGTACAGTGTGGGGTCGTGCTGCCATCTTCATGGGGCGAGGAGAGTCCACCTCCAGCTCCTCTAAGGCCTGCTCAGACGTCTGCTCGTCCTGCTGAGGGTTTCCATCGCTGTACCTCATCCGCTCTCCACTAGGCCACAACCTCTTCGCTTAGCCTCACAGGCTTCTCCCCCACCTACACACAAACACACACACACACACACAATTATTATTTGTGTTTGTTCGAAGCACGGTGTAACAGCATGAGAATTCAATACAGCAGGACAGCACATTCCTCTGTCTGTGGAGCACGCGCGCAAACATGTCTGCTACACACAAACAACATGGGATCAAGTCATCCCATTGCAGGTCAGCTGACTCCTGCCTTCAGAACCATTCCTTCTCACTTCTGAGGACATCTGCCGGGACCCGAGTGTCCCTGAAAGCATCACTCGTCAGCTCAACTTCAGACACAATCATCTCAGCGACGCATCATTAGACTTGGATTTAGATTCAGATGACATTCCATAAAAGTCATTAGTATAAACTTTGTTTTGGTTTTCTTGTCATATACAGTACTGGCTATATGGGTGATGACTGGGGGTGAAAACAAACGCGGGCTGAGGCCAGAAGACAGAAGTGAAAAAAGTTTTTTTTTTTTTGTTGTTTCCATGTGTGATGATGTGAACGGTCGGGTGAAGAAGCTGTTCCGCCCCACACTGATATCCGGGTGTGTTTCAGTGGTTCGGGTCGAGTCGGGCCGGGTTCGGGTCCGGGTCCGGGTCTGTGTCGGCGCCTCTGACCAGGGGCGCTTTCCTGTGACTTGGTGCTGAACGTGTCTTCCTCTCTGCGGCTCCGCGCGAGCCGCACAAGAAGGAAATAACTACTTCTCCGTGTTTCCGACGCAGGCGGCCGGCGCCCGCCGCCACCTCTGACATCTCCACCAAACTTTACCCCCCCGGTCCACTCGCACCTGGAATAGTTCAGCACCGGCGTGTCGTGCGCCGCCGTCCCTCCCTATTGTTTCCTCCGGCTGCGTTACGACCACAGCGGAGGGGATGGCTCTTTAAAGCCGAGACCGCTGGAGAGCTTCTCCATGTCTCCCCTCCGCTTTCCCCGCGCTACTAAAGCCTCGCCCGGCCGCGTGCGAGCAGCCATTCGCCGCCCGCTGGAGCCGGGAGCAGCCGCTCGAACCGCGCGGGGCAGCACGAGCCCCCCGGAACCGCTCCGCTTCCCCTGTCTTTCGCCTCGTCTCGTTCCTCGCTTCTCGATCACTTACCTCCGCCATTCCGTTTCTGCGCAGGCTGACTATTGCCCGGATGTTGTAGGTCTAACTCCTCTCCACTGCTCCGTTTATTGCCACAACGATTCCGCAACAGCGACCGTATCCGAGAATTCGCTCTTTGCTGCGTGTGTGTGTGTTTTTTTGTTTTTTGTTTTGTTTTGTTTTGTCACGTTTCACTCCAGGCCACGCGTTAATATCCCGGATATGATATATGACGTTTGTTTTTGACGTTTGTTTTGAAGTTCCCTCGCACTTCTCGAATCGCGTCACTTCTAAAAATCAGACCTCAGTGAAAGAATGAAAACAAACACGTCACAAAAAGTAAGAAATATAATAATGAAGTTTATTCAAAATTTGCCACCACCCATTCCCCTTTATGGCCCACATATTGACCTTTGACCTCCCTGTCTAAACAACAGGTAGGCTGGGATGAAAATATTGAGATCATCCCAAACCACACCAGTTGCATATGTTGAAGCTATAAGCAACACATGTGGATATGTGAGGGAGGGAGGGAGCAGGACATGGCCTAAGTAGATAAAGACCCAGGACTCTGTCCTCACTAAGAAACTGCGTACAAGAGATATGAGAGGCAGAGTTAATGTATATGATGACCACATGTGACTCAGCCACAGCAAACAAAACAGACCTATAGAGATCTATTCATGTACATGCACTTTGTCTAATTTGTCTAAATCTCATGACGTAATAAAAGTAGATGATGAGTAGACAGTTTCCAGCTGTCCACCTGTCAGTGTCGTCTGAGTTGTCAAAAAGTCCTGCAGAGTAAATAACAGGGTCTGTGTCCAACAAAAGACCAAACCACACACAGGAAACAGAACAACACACATACAGTATATGTGTATGCAGAGTGTGACTCCTTGTTCTAGCTTTTCTATTAACAGCGTTTCCATCTTGCACTGTTTTGCACAATAAGGATTTAGGCATTTGATAAAAGAGGAATAGGATGTTCTGCGCAACCCTTTTTAGAAATCAACATTTTGTTGTGTTTAAATAATAAAATAACATACATATACATATATACATCTGTACATGCATTGGTTTGAGTTACAGTTGGTTTTGTTAACCTTCTTCAGTAACCTCATTCTGCTCATTCCAAATCATAATCAAAATCAAAATCATGAAACTACATGCAATGATCCGTCATAGGTCGGTCATAATGAGAGTGCAGTAAAGATTTCAGTCCACAGGGAGCAGTATAAACATGCCCTGGATGAGGCATGAAAAAAAAGGGAACTGGGCTCTGGACCACTGACCCATAACACTGAACCACTACAGGGAGCACTACCTGCTTTTCCCAAAGGCAGATGTGAAGCAGAGATAATGCTTTGTGGCTGCCTTTGTTTTCTACATTTTAATGCTTCTATATGACCTGTGACCACCACAGGAAGATTGATACCCAGATGATGTAAAGAAAACTTTTTTTCTTTATCCAGGAAAAGAGCTGTTGGTAGAATGTGACAGACATCCATACATAGTTTTTGATTTTTATTTCCCCATAACATAGCAACGTTTTGCAGTACCGATCCAATTTCGACTTGAATTCAATTCACTATTTAGAATTGAATGTTATCGGCAGGAAATAAATGTTTCTGAATCAGCGGGACCAAGAGTTGACTTCTCCCTGGATCCATCCGCAGTCCAGCAAATGTGAGTCACCATGACAACAACTGAGTTGTCACAAGAGTCTGCCACAAACACAGATGTCATGCATATTTCACCAAAATGCATGACTACACATGCCATCATGTGTTATGTAAAAACAAACATGCTATTTTTAACTGATTACAGTAGCTTGATATTGTGTATGTAACTGTGCCAAAGTGAATTAGGGAAGACAAGGTATCCTTAAAATAATTGAAGAATTACATGGTCTTAATGAAACACACGTCACTGCAACATTGATCAAATAATTCAATACTGTGATTAAAGCAATGACGAGCACAACATAGTACAATATTATTAAAAACCTCAGCTCACCCACCATGTTCAAATGCCATTTTTAGACAGACATTTAAAAAATTAAAAAAATGAAAAAAATTTCTTTGTTCAAATATACTTGGTGGTGAGGTGCACGTTGAGTCAGTCACCCTGCAGTTTGTTAGTACATACAGCTGAATGTCATATGGAGGCACATGTTTTGGTATAGGTCACACATTGTCATGCAGATCAAATCATTTTAACACAATATAGGTCTGCCTCTGTGGCTGTGACCAAAAAAAAAAAAAAAAAACACTGGCGAGCCTCCACATCCTCATTTTAGGTCCATGTGACAATACTTGCCTCGGAACAGCAAACATTCCTGAAAATAATCATTCAGCTCATGAATTGTTTCACTGCTTCCTTTGTTAGTTTACGAAGCAGTAAAGTTTGAGAGCCTCAGTTCAGAGTTGTTCTCTTTTCTAAAAAGTAACTAAATCTATTAATGAATCTAACTAATTGTATTTTAGATTAATTTCTAACAGGGTTTTTGTACACACAGATCTTTTTTCGAAACACGTGACTGTTGACATGTGGATATTTTGGTCCCCTGCATATCAGCATTGTACAATCTGACAGAATCACACTGTAATTTAATGAATATAATTTATTTCCCCCTCAGGAGCACACGTTTGTAACCTTGCCTGTCACCATTAAAGCACTCCACAAGGGGGCGATGCTGTTCTGTGAAAACGTCAACAAGGCAAACAAAACTTCTTTTTGTACATCACATGTTCGACAACTTTGCTACATTGCGGCAACACTAAAATCAAGCAATGGCATGGTAAATATATTGTGGTTAAGAGTTTTGTAGTTTATCCCAAGAGCATTCCTCACAGTTGGTGATTTGGATAAGAGATAAAGTTTTAATTTAGTTTCAATCTGGCTGGGTCATTAGCTCTCAGGTTTCCACATGCACCCTTTTCTGCTCTTATAGAAAGCAAACTCTGGCAAATACAAATACACTCGAGAACGTTTCATTGCATATTTGCACAGACGCTTGGTCAGCGGCCTTCCCCTCTCCGCTGGTATTTCTCCGCTTTTCGCCCTCGCTCGCTCGCTCTTTCTCCCGCTCCCTCTCTAAACAGGATGTTTGGGTCTCAGGGGGGCTGCCAGCACAAAGCTGATGATCAGATAGCATGGCTGTGGCGTGCCCAGCGCTCCCAGCACTGTGGGAGATTAAATGGGATTTGGGGCTTCCATTTAGATTCCCTCTAAAACCAACACTATGCAAGAGACGTCAATGCACAGGAGGTCATGCATCCGACAGCCCCTGCTTCCCTGGGCCACAGCTAAACCCCTTTCCATGTTTGATCACAATCTGCTTGTCACCTTTACAATTACAACCGCAGTGATGACTTTACTTTACCTAGACAGACCTTAGAGGTCTTTGCGTTTCCTGTTTTTTTTTTTCTTTTCTTCTTTTTTCCCCAGAAGACAATGATTGTTGCACAAGACCAATGTTGTCCTTTGTGGTGCCTAATAATTCAAGCTACGACGACGGTTACATGCAAAGGTGATATCATTAGACTCGGGAGACTTGGGTTTCCGTGTATTGTGGAGTTGTGCGTGTGAACTCTCCACTGTTAATACCAGATGCCTGGCTGGTGCACAGGATCTGAATCATGAGCACAAGTTGTTTCATGGCAAAACATTGTCGTTTCAAGTGCAAGTTATCTAATCACAATTTACATTCACACACACACACTCACACACACACACACACAAAGACATTAGAGGTGGAAATAAAGTTTGTCTGCCAACCAACAATAAAGTACAGGAGAAGAAAAAGAACAATAGAAGTTTCTGAAGAAGATTAATTATTTGCTTGCTGATAGTGACAACAACAGAGAGACTCATCCATCCATAATAATAAATAGTCATTTTCTGTACAGCAGCTGAAAAACGCCTCATCTCCAAAAGGTGTGTTCTGTTACTAATAGTCTGCTATTAGTTTATTTTTTTTAACCACAGAAAAAGTTTTCATGGAAACAGTGGAGGGAACTTCCTGTGAGACGCAACCAGCTGAAATAAAAACAGAGGGGAATGATGTACAAGGCGCTGCCCTCTCCTGTTTTAGTCTCTTCAATTTCCAGCCCCTATAAGTCTCTCTCATGTGCGACTCTCCGTCCAAACCCCTCCTGTCCTCACTTTTGCTATTTCTGGCAGTTGCAACTTCATAAGTGGCCGAAAAGCGGATTTGGGTTTGAAAAATATTTATTTTCTTGAAAGTTTTCGCTTTTCAAGTTGCAGATGTGAAAACATGCCAATTCACGTGTGCGAGTTAATGGTATAAATATATTTCCATTTTGACCTGGAGGAAGGATCAAACACGAGGCCTTAACGTATTCCCCTCCAACCGAACTGACACAACCCAGTCTGTGTTGGTAGGATTTCCTCGCATGTTGTTTTTTTTTGCAGACACGCACAAGAACCTGAGTGTGAATTAGGCCAGTAAGTGGTGTCATTAAGTCACTGACACCCAGACACATAGGCCTTTCACGTGGTGGACCCATTTTGTGTGTGCGCACACATGTGCCATAGATACAGCACACAACCGCCTCACTGTTTTGGGTCCACCGGTTAAACCGGCGATCACGACCAACCTCCGCACAATCATAACAGATGCTGTTTGAAGTGTTACATCACTTCTTAACGGTCACCGGGTTTTCAACACTGTGAGTAACATAAATCAAATGATCTTACAACTTGTTTTATAATAGTATATTGTTTTTTTTCTGCTCGACAAGATTATTAATATTAAGTGGATTAATTATAAGTGGATGAAGTTGTGACTATTTATATAAACAAACAAAAAGTATCAACCTCCCTTCTCAGTCAGTCACACCCTTCAATTGTGATTTTAAACAATAGTACTTTGTTACTTTTCTCGGCTGGTTCTCTTTCATCCCTCTAAGGCAATATTGGAAAAGAAATTTTCCAGAGCGGTGAGACTGCCAAGTGAGCGAGTGCCTTCATGGTGACGGATCTCATGGAGCTGGCAGTCCACTGAGAGGTCACGTCTTTATCTTTTGGTCGGCGTCCATGGAAAACAAGGCTTCAGGGTGAGAGCTGCGTAAAAAGAAATGTAAGGTCTACAAGTCTTGAACTCTTTGGAAATAAAATGGTCAATATGTTGTTTTTTTTTTAGTCGCCATCGCTATCTTGAGACAACGTGATGATAAAGTGACGAACCAAACAGCACTGGGGAACGTCACTGTGCATCTCCGAGCCAAATGTTACCCGAAACGATTCCAAGATAAGATGTACATTTCACTTGTCATGAGGTTTTCTACATTTTAGAAAGAATGTACAGAAACTGGACAGAGATAAAAAAAAAAATAAAATAAATGTGAGTCAGAATGGTTGTCGAAGCAGTTTGTAAAGGCGACAAATGTTTTGGAGACATATGTTCTCTTTCCTGTGTCAGTGGTTTGATTGTTTTAGTTTAGGCTCCAGGGGAAATGGTGCGCAGGTCCAAGGCAAAGGCAAGGTGGTAGCTGTTGTGTTTTTACAACGCTAAGAGCATACGTTGTAATTATATTAGCGAGATGTTATGGAGACACTGGGTTTGCGGTGTGCCAAGTTAAGGCTAACCTATTGGAAAGGATGATCTCAGACAGCGAGACGAGTCATTAGTGTTTATGGAGGGTGCATAAACTTTAGACAGATCTGGAGCTCTGGACGGCTCTGGCTCCACTCTTTGTGGCCGTCTCCGTTTATTTTCTCACCACATTCCCCCCATGTAGGACCCTGTCCACCCCTCTCTGCCCCCGCACTCCATCAACAGACAACACAAGACCACCACAGACACCCTTTCTTGCCCACCGCTGAGGCATGCTGCTGTTTGAACCCCTGACCGGGACTAAGGGACAGATGTGGGATTACTGGACCGGCCAGGTGGGAGGTGGTGGAGACTGCTGTGATCGCAGCAATGTGCTGAACCGTGATGTGTTAGACTTATAAACACAGGTTTGACCGCAGGGCTGCAGGTCTGGGAGTATCTGAGTCTGAAGGCAAAAGTCCACCACATATGACCCACAGGTGCCCAGAAACACTGTAAACGAGAAAAGGGTTTTGGTGATTGGGTGGCTGTTTGTCATCTGGTATTGATGGAGTTGTAAGCCAGTGGTGCTAGAGTTGGAGATTATCATATGTTCTTGCAGGACGACTTTTTTGTGTTGTTAGAATTGCAAGAGCTTCTGAATTTAACAAAAGCAAGGCCAACAAGTCAGCCTTTTCTAATTCTTGTTGCTCACTCATTCATAGGTACTTTTGTTGACTTGGTGGGAACCAACTGTTCTGGTCCCTCAGTCAGCTGTCACAGTGGCTCTGTCTAATGCGATGTGAAGTGTGTGTGTGTTTTAGCTGTCTCGCCTGTCCCTGGAGCCAGGGGGCTTTAGGGCGGCTGTGCCTGATGGGCGGCCTGTGTTATCGCTGCTGCTGGTTGGGTCACCATGGTAACCTTACTACCTCTGCAGATCTCTATCGAAACTTTTCGTTATTTGGAGCACTGACACGTCACTCAGGCCCACACTGTCGCTGAGCGTCTGTTAGCCGGGCTGTGACTGATTCACACTGTAATTCATTCACAAAGATACACCCTTCATTTCACGCAGGGTCACATGCTGGGAAAACACCTCTGCATACACATGTATGGCCACGTTCTCTCACACTGAAAGGTTTCACTGTGGTGACCGGTAACATAATATATAATGACATCTCATCTTGACCTCACGCAGTTACACGTAAGCTCCAATTGGACAGTCTGTCTTTTTTTTAAAATAAAAGTCAGTGTTCATTCTCACACGATCACTGTGGTACATACAACATCAAGATCTTTATGGCCTAATTTATTTGCTTTACGATAGGAAGCTTAAAACACTTAGCTCAACTTCAAGCCTTTGCTTAACCAAAATATGTTAAAAATAACTTGGATCTCAGTCATGTAAACAATCATGCCCAATTTTCTGAGAACTGTTTTACTGATGTCTGGGAAAGCTTGCACAAGAATCCTGTGTGTGCGTGTGTGTGTGTGTGTGTGTGTGTGTGTGTGTGTGTGTGTGTGTGTGCAGAAAATATGTTGACCAAGGGTATGATGCACGTCTGTGCCTATTCTGTGTGTGGGACTGTTTGTGAACTCTCTTATCATTTCTCCTTCACACCACAACCATCAATTTTCTTACACATGCGTATAAAAGGCAATGACACCACTCAGAACAAAAAACAAATACAACAAAAGTATTTCACATGCAGAAAACATCATTCCTGTTTTCTTGTATATCTTGGCTTGCTGCACTTTGTCTGACTGCTGTTCTATACAAAAGGGTCAAAGGGTCATTTCCCTTGAGATGGATGATTAATGGTCAGACAGTCTAGTCTGCTGTACTCCACACATGTTGCACTAACCCATAATCTCACACCCTCTACCCCGCAGCACTGCCGACACGCACTTCTCCTGCAATCTAAAAGATGGGGTCCAGAGGCTCCCTCGCCCTTGCCCAGACCCCTCGGGTCCCCAAAGAAATGCAGCAGGAGCCTGAGAAAGACCTAACCCAGTGAGAGAAACAGACCAGACTCGATTTCCAAATGCCATCAGTACAGATTTAGAATCACTGAAACCCATCAAAGTCATGCCCCTGCTTTTCTCTCTCTCTTGTGGTGCCTTCAGATTTAAAAAACAACAAAACAAACAAAAAAAAAATTTGTGCTGGCTCGGCGCAAAATATGTGTTTTCAAAACTTTAGCCAGAACGACAACACAGCTTGACCTCATGTACTATGTCACATTTTGTTACTGCTCGTCTCCTGGTAATTTGCAGATTGTACATTGAAATAAATTTTAATACATTATTAAATGGGGTTTGAAATAGGGCTTGAGGAATCTCATGATACCATCTGGTTTCTTATAATTTCTAAAATATACTTTTAAAAGTCAAAGAAATGAGTCTGTTCTGATCAGGACTGCGTAAGTATCCTTTATTCCTGGGCATCTTTTGATGTGACTACTTTGAGCTGGGTGTAGATAAGGTTATCTGAAAGAAGCAGCAAGTCTGGTCCTCAGACAAGCAGTCACCTTGTGCCCTTAAAGACCTCAGACCTCCGCTGATAACCCACCAACAACACCATTCCTCTAGATACACTATCAGCTCTCAGAGTTCTGATCCCAAAGTCCTACTACCTAAGATAATATGTGATGGTCCTGGAAATAGATAGCGTAAGTTTCAACAGAATATAGCTCGTTGCTTGATATAATGTACATTACATGTACTGAAAATGTAATGATGTACCGTATATTCCCCATGAACTGATGAGTGCATTTTTAAAAATAATTTAAATATAAAATTTTTAAGTGTGTGAATGGAGGGGGGTGGTGGTGGTGGTGGTGGTGGCCCAGGAGGCCTTACTTTTCCACCACTGCCGCTGCTGTGTCTCCGTTCCCACTACACTTTGCATTCCCAAACATCCAACTCACCACCCAGGCCTGCGTCACCGTTCCCTGACTCACTATGCAGCTTCGTACACACCCACCCACACAAAGATACAAAAACCGAGAGATAACAGCATCACCACTGCACAAACGTGTATGAAACTTGGCAAACATTCAGTTTTTCCTCGATCCCGTGACCTGTAGCCACATTTCCTCTTTCCAACACAGCACCAAACATCCAGGGAGTATGCTGCAGCAACATGGAGCCGGGGCCTCTGGGGTGTTTTTACATGGTTATAAATGTGTTGTCTGACAGTTTGTGCTTCTCTTGCTGCTCAGGGTAAAGTCAACAGCTCAAGGGGTCATTTATTAATCTGCAATGCCAAAACAGACATGTGCGAGGGGCCAGACTGCCGTGATACCACAATGACCGTGAGAAAGAGAGGCTGTGTGTGTGTGTGTGTGTGTGTGTGTGCGTGTGTTTGTGTGTGTGTGTGTGTGTGTGTGTGTGTGTGTGTGTAGGGGGAGTGGGGTTGGGGGGGTTCAGTTCAGAGTTCATTGATGATGCCTCCGGCTCCATCACTACTATACTGAATCTGCACCACCACAGATGGACACGCTGATGCTGCCAGAACAGCACCGGATCCAAAAGCAAATCCAGCTTTGTCCAACTCATTTTAGCAACGACAGACCATCACCACCACTCACAGGCTACAATCCAATTCATACAATATTAAGAATTTGAGAAGTTGAAATAAAACACTGGAAAAAAGCCTGAACGTAATATCACTGTGCTTTTCTCCTTTTTATGCTCCGGTTATGCCCTTAAACATGCTACTGTCTGCAATACACACACACACACACACACACACACACACACACACACACAGTATATATATAGTTGTAATATTTCTGGTTGTGGTCTACTGATCATTCATGTCCCTAATTTAGAACAAAGCACTTTTCTAAAAGTGAAAAAACCATAGCTTCTCCAGGTCAACAGAGAAATCAGACAGAAACTATACTAACACTCAGTCAGACAAAACATGGCTGCTTGATGCAGTGCGAAAACACAACATAACACACACACACACACAGACACACACGTCTAACATTGTGACATATAGCATCATGAAACACGTGGCTCTGACCCCCCCGCCCCGCCCCCGCCCCGGACTGGTAAAGCAAAGCTCAAGAGGTATGTGGACAGATCCCGCCCCGCCCCCCCGCGGTGCGGGACGGGACGGACAGAGAGTGAGACGAGCGTCCACAGCTGGAGGAGACGCGGAGCAGAGAGGACCGATGAGGACACGTCTAATGGACAGAAGAAGAAGAAGAAACCGCATCACTGACTGGAAACGAGCAGAAGATATGGACTTTAGGTTTCACGTCGAATAAATAGCATTTTCTGGTTTTTGGCAGCAGCACATTTGTATGCAGTGAGAAAAAAGAACCATACAACACAGCCTCTACACTGCCGGGATGTTATGGTGAAGCCAGTGACTCCAACAGGTACGTTCACTTACTGAATCTGTGGTTAGGAGTAAAAAAACAAACACACAACTGTGTTAAGACAAAGCTGTGGAAGACACTTTTCTACACAACTGCTTCGTTTCCACATGAATATTTAATTTAATTTAATTTAACTTTGCACAACTTAACGAAACATAAATGTTCTTTAGTTCTTCACTTTAGTCCTCACTTGTTAAACAAAGAACATAAAGGAGAATTTAAAGTCTCCACAGTGTTAATGAGAAGATATAATAACATATTGTTGGTGGAAAAGACCCAAAAACATGATTTCAGGATTATTTTATTCATATATATATATATATATATATATATATATATATATATATATGTATTTATATACATACATATATACATAACTGCTTTCAAAAGTGATTATTCTTTTTTTCTTTTACCTTAAATAAACTAACCAATGCAATTTAAGAGTAAAAGTTATCTTTTATTTACATCTGATTGGCAGGTTTGTGAAAAGGCTGTAAAATGACTTCCTCACGGCTGCCAGGCTGAACAGCCTGACCACCCTCTCCTGTGTCCAGTGCTGTGGCTCCCCCTGCTGTGTGATAAAGGGAGCCCGGGAATGGCGGGCAGTATGGGGAACACGCTGGAGGAAGGGATGAACGTCGTCATCGTCACCCACTACAACCACTCGGGGAAGTGGGATCCGCGGCGCAGCAGCGGGGCCTGTAAGATAGCTGTGCTGCTCTTCATCTGTGTGCTGATAGTCCTGGAGAACGTCACGGTGCTGCTCGCTCTCTGGAGGAACAAGCGCTTCCACAGCCGCATGTATTTCCTCATTGGAAACCTGGCACTGTCAGACCTGCTGGCCGGTGTGGCCTACATCGTCAACATCTTCACTTCAGGAAGCAACACCTACTTCCTGACACCAGTGCAGTGGCTGGCCAGAGAGGGCAGCATGTTTGTGGCCCTCAGTGCCTCCACGTTCAGCCTTCTGGCCATCGGGATTGAGAGGCACATGACCATGGTGCGTCTGCGCCCATGTGAGACGGCAAGTCGGGGGAGACTCCTCGGAATGCTGGCGGCCTGCTGGCTGGTGTCCGTGCTGCTCAGCGCTCTGCCCAGCCTGGGGTGGAACTGCCTGAACAAGCTGGACTCCTGCTCCACTGTGCTTCCGCTCTACGCCAAGAGTTACGTGGCCTTCTGCATCAGCGTCTTCAGTGCTCTGTTGGTGGCCATCATCATCCTCTACATCAGGATCTACCGCCTGGTGACCTCTAGTGGTCGCAGGGTGAGCAGTCGGCCTTCGGAGCACTCGCTGGCCCTGCTGCGGACGGTGGTGATCGTTCTGGGTGTGTTTGTCATGTGCTGGGCCCCCCTCTTCCTCCTGCTGCTGCTGGATGTGGGTTGTAGTCCAGAGAAGTGCCCCGTGCTCTACCAGGTGGACTGGTTCATCGCCTTGGCTGTGCTCAACTCGGCCCTCAACCCGCTGATATACACTCTGTCCAGCAGGGAGATGAGGGCTGCCTTCTTCCGGCTGCTGTGCTGCTGTCAGTCCAGTATGGAGTCCACTGGGACTCCTGTGGTGGGCAACCTCCACCTGGGCACAGTCATCCCCACAGCCGAGAACAGCAAGACCAGTTTGGCGGGAGGAGGGGCCAGTGTGGCGGGCAAGTCTACACTGAACAGAGGAAAGGTTCCCACACCTATGAACTCGGAAAACAAGCATGGCGATCCCGCCGCCACCGCCTTGCCTCACCACTCTGGACCTGCGGACCTGCTCTCAGCAGTGTTGGTGAGGGCAGGGGCACTGCCGTCCCTCAGCAAGTTCTGAGAGGAAGCACTTTAATGAGGCCTGACAGTCAAAAAGCAGGAAACACGGAACTGACACAACCCTACTGTCCGCCACTTTTTCTTAACGCACTATGATCAGGGACTGAAAATAATTCTGGGATGCAGATCAGCATTATTAAAACCACTACACTACACAGCAATTTAACAATATTACCCACAACGACAAATACAGTGAATTTTTTTTCAAGATCAGTCTTCATATTTAAAAATCCAGAATTTATCCTCTTGGACATTTTTCACTTTCAGTGGTTTAACAGTATAAAAAGAGAGAGTGAAATGTACATCTGATAAAATACCTGTGTTGTGTTGGCTGACAGTTGTGTTTTTCAGTTTTGGTAATATTTCCAACTATAACTGTGTAATTAATTCCAGTCGTATTGTGTCTGTCAGTGTATCATTTTCATTTTGTCATTATATGCAGGAAAAAACATCTCGTCGAGGCACCTGCTCTTGCCATAATTATGCAAATACCACCAGCATTTATTTGGCAAACTATTTTATTTTCTATGAAAACATTTGGCCTCTTAATATTTTAAACCATTTGGAACATATTTGTTTTGTGTATATAAAAAACCCTCATGGTACTTATTAATACATTTGCTATGATTTAAGATGCACTGTTAGAGAAGACACAACAAGTTTGTTTATTAGACCAGCGGCCTCATGAGGCTGTGATGCTCATTACACATCACCTCCATACATTCTTACCACTAGTGGGCAGACAGCATCAAGCTTGTCCTGATGGTGGTGCTAGAGGAACAGCAATGGTTTTAATATGTGCTAGTCAGTGTTGTTTGTTATTAGTCTCCCTGTCATCACAGTTGGTTTATCTTTAGTCTTAATTTGTAATGTGTCAGCATCAGCTGACCTGAGAGCTGCATCGGCGTGACTAATGACCACACTCGCAGACAGAAACCACTAGTGTCAACTAACCACTGATTGAAATAAAGTGCTGGATCTGAATAATTTAATAGTGGTTCTGCTGGATTGGTGTAGCACCCTATACATTTACATAGCAAATACCCCCCCCC
>JAFBJQ010040714.1:95079-114410 GCA_016785345.1 Trinectes maculatus
CCCCTATACATTTACATAGCAAATCCCCCCCCCCCCCCCCCCGCTTTTGCTCTATATGAGATGATGTAATGACTCATGTTGTTATATTAAATCAGCTGCACCCGACCTCATCTGTATTCAGTCTCTGTGTTGATCCACGTGAAAAAATATGCGTGTGTGTGTATATATGTATATGTATATGTATATGTGTGTGTGTGTGTGTGTGTGTGTGTGTATATGTATATATATATATGTGCGTGTATGTGTATACACAGTATTTGTCAGTTTATCATCTGCTATATAGACAAGAAGAGAAATGTTATCGGACTTAATGTGCTACACTCATAATATCCTAATGGAAAACTGACTGGTGCTTTCTTACTCCCACCCAAAGGCACACTTGGGTCAGACTGCCATGAATAATGCAGATACATTTCTGATGGGGTTTTCAGTTGGATGAGATAAGCTAGGTGTTAGTCATGAATCTCACGCTGAGAAGCTTCCTTTTATTCTGAAATATGTCCCTTATTTCCCATTATTGTTGGAAACTCTCATGTTATCTCCTCTGTTTATCTGTTGGATAAAAAATGTCCTTTTTTCTCTTGAGACATTTAGGTTTTTTTCCCCATTTTGATCCTAGGATTATCACATCGCCCAACCGTGAACAAAAAGATGGGATTTATTGTCGCTGCGCTAACAATTTTGAAAACTGATTCGATGACAATACTGACACTGTCTGTGAAAACTGACATGTTGGGTGATAACTTAAGACGTTCGATTTGTTTTTGTACCTGCTGCAGTGAAGGTCAGTTGAAGGTGAACTGATAGATTGGGCTGATAACAACAGTTTGCTGTATACGCACCACAGTCAAAGACCAGACGAGAGTTGACAGACTGGCATTTTATACTCACCTCAGCTGAGGGATGTGTCTCCGCTCAGCACCTCCTTTTCCTGATGAAAACAGACAGCCAGGACGTAGTACCAGCCGAGCATCCCCAGCATAAAGGTCACTGACTGCTTCCTGTCAGAATGTCTGATACTCTCTCCCGAATTAGCTGGGGATGAACGTGACCTTACACCATGTGGAAAATGTTGGAAAATGCCAATGTTGAGCTGCGCACAGTTATTAGTCGTGTGTAAATCCTCCATTTCCTGCTGACTCTTCCTCGTTGTCGTCCTCCCTCTTAGCTTCTCCTTCTAAATCCACAGTAGATATATAACAGGGAGTTATGAGTGACTTCAGTCTAAATTCAACAAAACGCTCAAAAATAAAGTTTTCGAGTAATAATAAAGAATTTCCACAACTGTTCATGCTCATCCTCCTGTGTACATTTCATCCCCTTTGCCCTCTCTCCGTCTTTGCATCTCAAAACATTTGTAAGTCGGGTTTCATTCAAATCTTCTCTGCGTCGCCACACGTTCCGGCTCCGACGGAATCCCTTTCTCCAAACACATGAAACGAACACCATTTTACCGCCGCGTGTGCTAACTGGGTCAAACACCTTTATAAATCATGTCAACCAAATAGCCATCGCTAGTCCTCTTTGAGGATTTAGACATGGTGGATTTGTGTCTTTCTCTCTGCACAATGCCTATTTGCATATGACTAATGTGAACACGACGGAGGACAAGAGAAATCACACCACCCCCTGTCATCATGATCCCGGCTTTATCCTGCTGCACGGCGAGGAAATGTGCATGTTTGTGTGTGTGTGTGCGCACACTTGCATGTGTCACTTTTTTGCACAGTGCGGACACGTATGTGCTGTGTGTTTGCGATGCAAGAACAAAGACTCCATCTGGTCGGAGCCGTTGAATGTGCCAGTATGAAACACTGTCATCCTCAAGTCCCTTTTTGAAGCAGCTCGGAGGTGGAGTGGGGGCCAGGGCCCGGAGCAGCCAGGGGTCCTGAGGCCTGCCCGTGCTTCTATAGCACAGTCGGACCACTCTCACTAGAGATGGCGCACACATTCATCTGGAGGGTGATGATTACCCCTCACTACACCTACACCGCCGCAGCCTTCTGATTCAACACAGTGTAATTACATGTGGAAAAAGGCCGAGGCAGATTTCAGTGATAAGCTCCACGGGATCAGAGGGCTTTATCCAGGGAGTCGCTGGGAAGGAGCCGAGACAAAGGTCACATGATGGGAGGAGATCTGAAGGCGCTGGCTGAGATTTGGATTGGCGGACACTCCTCCCTGCATGACTCTCCACACCCCATTAATTCTCCTCTACTGCCGATCAAGTCGGCTGACAGCCATGCTAACATATCAGACATTTCATTTTATCACTGCAGTACATCTCCTCCTCTCCAACAAGCAAATATAAATATACAGGTTATAAATAAAAATATAAAAGTTATATTAGAAAACAGACTTTATTGACCATACTGAGATATTGTTCTTTCATGTTGTTTTTTCCCGTTCAATGAAAAGACATCGCTATATGAAAACAGAACCGCGTCCTTGCTAGGAAAACGGACACCAACAGAAGTGGATAAGCTATCCATTCCAAATTCCACCCTATAAACATCACCCCTCTCCAAAACCCCACAAAGCAGCAGCTGCCTCGTCTCCAGACCTTCTCCGATTGCAGTAGCGCCCAGCAGAGCCTGACGGCATGCACACACCTGCTTGCGCTGACCTCCAATCTATCTTTTTCATGCCCGCCTGCAATTGTAGGGATTAGCATGTCTAGCGTAGGGGATAAGAGAGAGCGATGACAGCGGCCTCCTCGGCTGACATGTGTGTCCTGCCCCCTACTTGTGGCGCTGAGTGTGCATGCGTTGCACAGCTGGCCCCAAGTCTATGTGTCTGTGAATGCAAACACCCTGAAGGGTTTCACTGTGTGTGTGTGTGTGCATGTGTGGACTTCATGTGTGCATGTCATGCAAGAGTTTAGTAACCTGGCAACTTTGTTTGCAATCTTAAGTGGATATGTGTAACATTAACTTCGGACTAAATGTTGGGTACTGGTTGCTGTGTGATGAGATTTGATTGACAGGTGGGCATAACCTAACTGAGACTCAGTTAGTTTCCTGACATATCAGCATTGTTTATATACACTGCTCATGCCAACATATCATGACCATGGGAATATGAGCATGTGCACATGTATGTGTATGTTCTGCGGTTTCCTACCATGTTCTTTGGCTCTGTGCTGATCACAGGTGTTCATTCCTCCGAGCCTATCTGATGGATTAACACCTGGCGTGACTGCAATATCTCCCACTGCCTCCTCATACTCTGATACTGCACGCATTCTGGTCCGACAGCTGTGCGCACACACCCACACACATACATGCACATGAGCACATACATTGGAAAACTACGTGTATAATTCTGCCAATTTCATAGTGCGCGGATGTGTCGATGAGAATAAAGCTCATCCTTTAGACATACTGTAACAGGAATAATAGAAATAGTGCAAACTCTCATCAGCTCGTTCAGAGCCAGACAGCAGCCAGGAGAACACGCGTGTGATATTTGTTTGATTCTTACATGTTGCATTGCTGCTGTCATTATTATTCATATCCCTCTCCAGGGAGCCCTGTTTGAAAAACAGAGCAATAGCAGCCCCCCTTCCTTCCATGTCACCATCTCCCACTCTCTCACACACATACACATACACACACACACATACATATCCACACACACTTGTTTGGAGTCTTGTTGGGGAAGTACAGGCAGACAACCCCCCCCCCTCCTCTACTTCCCACTCCCCCATTTTTTCTCCTTCCTTCACTCTTTCTCCCCAGCAGAGCCCGATCCGGCTCGTCTCCTTTCTCCGTCACACGGATAATCAGACTCCGCGTTTTCATTTGGCTCAGTTCTACTTCCCACTCCCCCATTTTTTCTCCTTCCTTCACTCTTTCTCCCCAGCAGAGCCCGATCCGGCTCGTCTCCTTTCTCCGTCACACGGATAATCAGACTCCGCGTTTTCATTTGGCTCAGTAATGAAAGCAATCCCAGCGCTTTTCATTGCAGTGCGGCCCAAATAATGAGGGTTGCCTCAGCCCTCCACAGCCACCCCCCCACCCCCCCACCCCCCAGTCCTCACCCTCTCCCTCCCAACCCTGCTGTTAATGGATGGAACATGAGCAAATGTGTGCGTTTGAGTATGTGAAGCACACAATCATCCGCTTTGTCTTCCTTCTTCGTTCTCAGATGCAAACAAGTTCATTATATGATCAGCAAGTCTATTGATGAAAATTGTTTGAGGGGTGTTTTCCTGATGATTTTTCGTCTGCATTCCTAAAACTGGACTGTCTCCAACGTATTAGCTTCTTTTGTGACAATTCAAAGGTTCATGAGTTGTGAACGGTTAAACAGTTATTTTCCGCCCCTGAGGCTGGGAGCAACTGATTTACATAAAAATCAAATATACACAAATATAATGAAGACTCTTGAGTAGGAACTTGATTTAAGTATGGACGCACAACACAGCAGGTAAACAACCTCACCAAATGTACCAAATGAAAACGACCATTATAATAATAACTAATGCAAGGCACAGGTATTTTTTTTTTGTCATTGCTAATGCTCATTAATGCTGTGGGTAGAAATTGGCTGTCATCGAAAATCAGTTTTGCAACCAGGCAGCAGACGCGGAAACGCATTACAGATGGCGAGCGTTTAACTTGAATACCACTCACCAACCAACCAGCATGTAGGGACTTGGCCAGCTAAAAAGTCTGTGATCAATGTAGGAAGTGTGAGAACATTTCCTGATCCGGCTATTTTAGCATCAGATGCAGTCTGGATTTCAGCTCCCGAGCTTCTCATATTTGTTAAGTCAGTGAAAAAGACAATTAAACCAGTGACTTTTTTCTTTTCTTTTTTCTTTAAACAAACTTTGTCTACCTAATGCAACATAGGCAACCAAGAGATACAGATCAGCAAGGTGAGCACAAGTACCAATACAGCACAGTTTCTCTGTTGTTTACAAGGAACAATCAACAAATAACGCAAAGATGTGTCGAGCAAATTGTTAACGCACAGCACCGAGACACCACAGAGCAGGCTGGATGGAAATGAACAGGTGTGGCTTTGTGTAGAAAAGCATTGGAAATATCACTGTTGTTGGTAAAAACCTTTTGTCGTTAAAAATAGCATTTTTTTTCTTTATCATTTACAAAAAGTCGGAGGATGACAAAATTTTCTGGTATAAACATTAAAATTAATCAAAATATATCTTACTGTTACAAGGTTTTCGCCCTGACAACAGCAATATTTTACTCATGTCGATGAGGTGTTTTCTTTTTTTGGGGTGGGAACAGCGGTCATTTATCTCAATGCATTTCTGCAGGGCTTTTGTAAACTGGAACCAGGTTTCGACGTGTTGCTATTACCAGCGCAACTAACTCGAGAGAAATGGAATAAGGAGACATTTTCCTTCTTTCAGCAAAGCATACCAAAGCGAGAAGTTAGAAAAAAAGGTGCCTAGAGTTCAGGTATTGCATTTTTGTCTGAATATGATAACAGTGGTAGACTAGGGTATTAGCCCTGTGGTGTGTGTTGAACCATCAAAAACAGTCCTGTCCAAAACACGAATACTTTCAATGGCTCTAAACTGGAAAGATCTCAACATTCAAGTTTTAAGTGTCCAAACAAACAAACAAAAAAAAAGAATCCTGGAGGTCCACAAGGTGCATCCGGGTCGGTCAGAGAGTCTGCACCAGCACAGGAAACAGAAGGGACAGGTGCTCGGCACCTCGGATCGGGAGTTTGTGTGTGGTGTAGAAGTGTATCACCTCTGGGATGGTGTCAAAGGGAGGGCTGTTCTGTCCAAGCACGTACTTGCCGTCTTTACATTGAGTGAGCTTCATGTGCATGAAACCCTGGCAGCTCCTGATGAGAGGGGGAATGGGGGGGGGGGGGGGGGGGGGGGGGGGGCGGGGGAGGGGGAAAAAACGAGATTGAGTGATCCAATGTGAACGGACATAAACATCTTGGATTTATGTTCACTTCATTTTTGCTGCGCTTTTACAGACAGGATTCTGACTCAGATTGAATCGCACCAGTTCCTCCCCTTTAAAATCCAGGCAGCCACCAACGCGCTTCCCCTTTAAGAGCCATCCAGCCACTCATGATGCATGTCTAATTATAGAAGCAGAGGGAAAGACGAGGGCTGGAACCTGTCACCGTTATTGTCATTGTTCTCGCCGAGCAAATTAAAATTTGAAGAGCAGTGAAACCAAAAAAAAAAAAAACACTTTCCGTGCACGCCGACTGCCAAACAGGAAGTTCATGAGCATCCCGCTGGTCCCCAAGAGCAGCATGAGCCAGATTAGGCCATCACATTAGCGCTCAGAGTTGCCAGTGTGCTTTCATCCAGTACCGTTTGTTTTGGGGGACTGGTTGTATCACAGTACAGTAAAACATGCCTGTGCTGGATCCAAAGACTCCTTCAGGACACATTTGGGCGTGTCCTGAAGGAGTCTTTGGATCCAGTCACCCATAACACATTTGGAAGTTACATGTGTGAATGCAAACGCGTCCCTAGGCGGCATTAACGACCGAAAGGCGGCACGTTTTCTTCACGGTGCGTGTTAAAGGATCTCTGCAAATTGATTTGTGGATACAATCTTATTATTGCTAATAGAAATGAAGAGAGTAAAAGGTCGTATTATTGTAATCAGAGACTGTGCTGTGACACTCTTTGTTGTTGTAGATGCAAACATTGGTGTCACTGACACCAATGTAAGTAAAAGAACATTAGGTATATAAAGTCTCCACTTTCTTTAGAGACATCATCTCTTTAAACCCTTACATGCATTAACTGGGGAACCAGTGCTCTTAATGACCTTGCTGCTTGAACAAATGTGCACGAGCGTGCGCGTGTCAAACCCACTCTGCTTATGTAAATGAGGAATGCACGAGAGTGTTTATATGTCAGCACAACACAGTGACACGGTGTGGCTCCCCCCTCCCCTCACTGATTCCCTTCTTGTGTGGCCCACAGAAGGTAATTCATATTCATTAGTGATTATGAGGAGGATGATGTGTGCACTGAAGTGTGCTCTACCTGCCTGATTACCACTTAGAGGGCCCATAGGGGCCAAGGAGGAAGGCCACAGAGAGGGGGCTAAGGATGGGGTGGGGACGGAGGGATGATGGGAAAGCGGTTTAGGGCAGGGAAAATGGATCATGGCAGTAATTACTAAGGGGAGATTTGACCAGATAAGCAGTTTTATGCCCTGCAAATGACTATCGGGAAAGGAATCAGTGTGGCAGTGATGTAAAGTGGGAATGATGGTGGAGGTGAGAGAGGGAGAGGCAGGAGACAGAGAGAGAGGAATGTGATGTGAGGTTGGTGAAGCTCAGGTGGCTCCTCTGTGACACGGTGGGGAAAAGAACAGGAAGTGTGCAACTAAATTGTTACACTGAACATTCTAT
Source organism: Trinectes maculatus (assembly GCA_016785345.1). Lineage (NCBI taxonomy): Eukaryota > Metazoa > Chordata > Actinopteri > Pleuronectiformes > Achiridae > Trinectes > Trinectes maculatus. The sequence goes on from JAFBJQ010040714.1 coordinate 102,460, forward strand.
GTTCATATATCTTACCATTTGGTTCTCTCTCTCTCTCTCTCTCTCTCTGTGTGTGTGTGTGTGTGTGTGTGTGTGTGTGTGTGTGTGTGTGTGTGTGTGTGTGTGTGTCAATGTCTTACCGTAGGGACAGAGAAAAGTCGGAGCGGTTGGTTTGACTGTTCCTCACCAGGTAGCTACACTCTTTACATAGTGTCAGCAGCGACTCAGCCTCAGAACGAGACAGTGATCCATGGTACCATCTGACACACACACACACACACACACACATGCACGCACACAAAGACATGTTATTATTTACTACTGCATTTCATACTATGACATGGTCGGCTGTGAAAATAACTGACATCCTATAACATAACCATACCAAGTACTGAATTAAAAACAAATCTGCACAGTGAGTAAGTAAATATAATTTTCCTGCCCAAGTACTTTGATGTTCCGAGGACATCTGATCTATGAATAAGTCAAATATGTGACACGCTACAGGTTGACAATGATTCTGTTTCTTTGTTTAAAACATGAAGGAAACCACAAAGCTCATAACAGCTCTTTAGAGATCATCAGGGAGTAATGGGGCGAAATAATTAACCAGCAACCTCAAGTGAATTTGAGCACATGTATGTCTTTGTGAGTGCAACACTGTGTGTGTGTGTGCTTAAAGGGCGTCATGTGCTTGGATTTCATTAGGCAAACCATTTAAATTCACGGAGAAAGCTTGTAAATTACACCAATGATGTCTGAAACTACACGACCAAAGGAAATGTGCGTTTTTAACGATCTGACTTAATTAGTTCACATTCTAACCTTTCGCATTCCGTGTGGTCTGATGAGTGCTGCTTAGCCCAAACCCAGAACAGTGTGTGTCAAATAATCAAAATCCTTCCCATAGTAAACAGTAGTAAATAGTATAGTAAAAGCATGTATTTGACATCTGGGTAGAGTAGTAGCATTTCCAAATATATGCAATATACTATACTCAGATATGAAATGAGTGATATAGGTTTTGGTAGCACCAATGGATTTAGCAGACATTGCATACATACACCTGCTTCTCCAGAGGAACAGTGGGGTCCACTCTCTCTCCCACCATTGCAAGGCCTTCCTGTGGCATTCGAAACTTCATCCCCCCTCCTGCCAGTGGGCTTGACCTGGGCCCCGGAGGACGCAACCGCTCCGTGGGCGAGGAAGAGCGGTCCCACTCGGCGCCGTCAAACTGCACTGTTGTTGACAGAAAAACAAAAAACTGAGTCGCGGTATTTACACGGCACCGTGATCAAAAGGGATTAGAGTTCAGAACAAGATTTGGGTAAACATCAAACACACAACACACAAAAGCACAGCGGAGAAACCAGGTCTCGCTCTGATACACGGCATCAGCAATATCGCAATAACTATCATCATCCTTTTTATGAGTCTCCCTGGACAGACATGCAGAATGCATCTCCTCTGCCTGGCTCTGAAACACACATCGCTAATCTGCAGGCAACAGATTCCATATACATTATATGTAGACTGATGTGTTCTTCACTGGTTTTGGTGACATCCAATCTGCACTACTTGTAATTAAACAGTATGAGCACTGCAGCTCTACTGAGCCTGCTGATAAAACCACGTCACACATTCCAATACAGGGTGAGCTATTCGTGCATGGCTGATGAAAGGTGGGTGGGGGGGGGTGGTAATAAGTGAGTGCTTTAAACAGGTCAGATCCCTGAGTGCAACAGGCACAGAGGGATGCAGGTGGTGCCGACGAAGGCCAGGACGAAGGACGAAGGAGTTTAGGGTGGAGGTGGAGCAGATGTTGGACAACGGGTTGGGTCATTCGGGTCAGAGCGACTGCATATGTGTGCGTTTGGTGTGATAAAGGATGGCAAATGAGGAGGTGGGGGTGGTGGTGGTGTTCAGGGTTAAAGGTCACCTTGCTCTGTGACAGGCGGCTCCTCCTCCAGCTGACCCACTGGGGCAGGCCAGGTCAACTCCGACAACTCCCTCATTTCTAACGGAGGGGCGAGAGCGGGGAGGGGGCGGGAGAAAAAGAAGTGAGAGAGCAGCAGACGGGTTTTGAACCCAGTTAAACAACGTGAAGATGAAGTGAGAGGAGTGGTGACGATTCAGGAATGAGACTAATCTCAGGTGCGAGACATAGTCACAGTGGGGGGTGGGGGGGTGGGGTGAAAGACGATGGCGCGTTGTTGAGGGCGAGAGAGGGAGGCGGAGTGTGTGCAGCAGACATGGAATGTGGTTATTTACATCTCCAGTCAGTGAGGAAAAAAAAGTAATGTAATCTGCCTCCTGTCTCCATGCTTCATTTCACTTGTTGAAAAATATCATCTTGAGCGTTGCAGATGATTGATCACGTGAAATCATGTGGACGGAATAGAAGCTTCCGTATGAATCCACTTCAGATGGCGTCTCGCGGGAATGCAGTGGATGCTTGGAAAACAAAACGCGACTTTGCGTGCAACGAGGCCCACGGCGCCGTGTGACAGCCGGGGGCAGAATAATGCTCCGTTCACTGTCCTACCTACACCGTGCACTGAAAATAGCTTCTAGCTTCTAGCAGGGAAGTCAACCACCTATCCTGTACCACTCATTACTGTGGCTTTACCCCCACGTGCAGACGCATCTCCAGCACAGCGGGATTTCTAAACAAATAAAGGGAAAACGGGGTGATGTCTTAATGAGCCGACAAATCCAAAGACCCCACGGGCCGGGAACATCAAAGGCCATATGAACGGGCGTTTGGAGAGAGACCCAGGATGTACATACATGCCTCTCTCCCTCCCTGGTTAATTATTGAGCAGGCAGACACTCCGCCACTTTCGCTGGCTCTCCATGAATTATTGATGCATGGCGCAGTACAATGGCCCCATCTGGAGCAGGGTGCACCTCCGCTGGAGCCAGGATTAAAGAGTGACCTGGCATCCCTCTGTGGCACGCACGCACGCAAACGGCACACGTCCACACACTCATCAACACACACACACACCTACACACACACACCACTGTCTGCTCACCACCACCACATCACATTTCACACCTCTAATTCACGAGCAAAACTGAGAAAGACGTGCGGAAAGAGAGAGAGGTGAAAATGAGGCACCGGGAAGTGTAGAATGGAGAGAAAGAAAAGACGAGGGGGGGGGGGGGGGGGGGGGTGGGGGGGGAGGGTAAGATAATGTATTACATGTCAGAAATGTACTCATCTGAGCAGGGGATAAGCTCAGGTAGTGGTGCATTGTAGGAAAATTCAATCAGGATTCCTGAAAGTGATTTCATTATTATTTTTTTTAAATCCACTTTGTCTTCTTCATATAGAAAGATTTTTTAAGCAGAAAAACGAGTCTCTCGATCCTCCTCATAATAAATCAGTGAATTAAACATGCATTAATTGGTGTACTGACATTTTTTTCCATATTGTTCCATCATGTGAATAAATTCACCATCAGAGTATGTTAGTTATCAGAGGACGACTTTTTTTTTATTAAAAGCAAGCTAACCAGTTATGTTTCTGTTATGGAACCAAGCACACACACACACACACACACACACACACGCACACAAAAAAAACCTTGTGCTCCTCTGTGTTCTGATAACAAAAGTACCAAGCTTAAACACACATAGCTTCAATCACACCATGTCACTCATTCACTAACAGGGAACATCTGGCTTCCATTCACATCTGACCTGTGGGTCTGTCACACACAGAGGGCTGTTAGTGCTTTTGTTTGCCCGTACAAGACTGTGACACACTAAACGGTTTATGGATTAAGAAGCCCAGCGTGCTTTTGTTTTTTTTTTTTGTTTTGTTTTTTTTAAATCACTCTTGTCTACCATATTAACCCAAACCCAAACAGGTGGCATCAATTCAGTCATTCATGCTCTCATGTTCCTCAACTACCTGCTAACAATCAGCAGGTATGATGTGAGGGGGGAGGGGACGGCCAGACGAAGTTTCCCTCTCCTTGTTGCACAGAGCGCTAATTGCCTCTGGGTGACGGATAACTGACTTTCCAATCTCCTCGGCTCTTTCCTCCGTCTTCATAACGTGGGAGGAGCAGACAAAGACAATAGAGCCGCTTCATTAGCCCCATTAATGAGAACATCTGTTTCACAAACAGCCCTGACATCTTTTTTTTTGTCTTGCTGAACACAAAGACCTTCTGCTGGGCAAAAACGGCCCCCATAAGGACAGACAATTAACTGCTTATACCATTACACCAGTATGGGGGAGAGGATCCGCATTCACACGGTTTACTCATTAAAAATTAAAACCTTTTTTTTTTTTGACCAATCTCTCTGGTACACATTTACCAGCATTCATTACACTGATTCCCCCCGAATGTTTAACACCAGTCTCCATGTCTTTCTCTTTGTATCGCACATCCCTCTCCCTATTCATTTCCCTCTAAGTGGGGCATTATCTCTCTTTCCATATTCCCCCGCTCCTCTTCTTCCTCACTTTAATCTCCTTCCATCAACTCTGCCCCCTGTCTTCCAATATTGGTCGGCGAGAGGGAATCACGAAGGACATGCCTTTTCATTAATGTCAGTGAAGGTTCCCGCTGAATTAGAGGCGGAATCGGTGAAGAGGAGTGGAAAAGTGAGAGAGAGCAGGATGAGAGTCCTTCCACTGTGCCTGTAAACTGATGAAGAGAATGGTCAGACGTCCCCAGGGCGTGCTCACAGCTCCGGAGAGCAGCATCACACCAGAAATGGAAATCTCATTTTCGTTTCTCTCTTTTTTTTTTCTTCTTTTTTTTTTTATAGCTTGCATGTTTGTCTGTATGCACATACACACACCATTAAATTTATAGGGCCCCTACAGGGACATACAAATGTTAGAATAGCCAAGGAAACCATATCCTGTCATGACAGAACACTCAGATCCAGACATCCAGACACAGCACAAACACACAACCAGCCATCTCTCTCTCTCTCTCTCTCTCTCTCTCTCTCTCTCTCTCTCTCTCTCTCTCTCTCTCTCTCTCTGCTGGTTCACTGAGCTTTACACTGTGTTTCTTTTTTCTTTTTACAAAAAAACACATAGCAATATCAGCAAAATATCACATCCTCATTCCTCAGTTTAATTAAAAGCTAAAAGCTCACAATGTCACTGGCGTGCTGTTTAATAGGGGAAAGGTTTATATTGTGTTCACTATATAGGTTTGCATACGCCAGCAGTATGTATAAGAAAGTACAAGGACAAACTGAATCATTTACTTACACTGTGGTAATAAATGTCTAAAGGAGGTCCAGATAGATAGATAGATAGATAGATAGATAGATAGATAGATAGATAGATAGATAGATAGATAGATAGATACTCAATTAATAAAACATTGTGAATTTTGATGAAACAAATGAATAATTATTGATTATTTATTAGCGTACAGAAATGCTGCTAAGCCTGTACCTACATCTTTATGACCGTGGCGCGTGCTTCAAGGACAAACTCACACACCCAGCGTTTTATCAGGCTCTCTCCTTAATGAGCAGCTGCACTGGAATAAGTGGAGAGAGTGAAGTGCTTTGCTCAATGGCACCATAATAGCATGGTAATTGCTACGGGTGGCAATGTTATTTTTTTTTTTTTCACCTTTCCTATTCAGATTCCCACTGATTTGGAGCCGTAACTCATCATGTGTCCAGTCACCACTGTTTGGTGATGATCCAGTTCTAATCAAATGGCTCAAAGCCCCTGTTCTGGACTATAACAGCAAATATAAATAAAATAACTGAAACCCCATCTGTTCATTAGGTGTCGCCATCAGAGAGCTAATGAGATGCTGCCTTTCATTAGCTTACTACTTAGTGCTGAATGACTGCTGGACTGTCTATTGACCTCGGCAATATAATGAGTGTAACTCAAGCCGGATAGTGGTGACTGTTGACAGCTTTCACGCAGTGTAACTAAAACCCACCAAACCCGTCACCTTTGACCCCTCAGGTACCCTCAAACCGAAATTGTATCCAATTTCAAAACAAAAGAAACGCTTACAGCCACACGCGAATAAATTATACTATTTAAAAAAAACATATCTTTATCACGCTAAATTCGCCTGATTATATTTCAACACTGATACTCTGTAAAATCATCATTATAAGGTGGATTCTGTTTGGAGGAGCTTGTGAATTGCGTGTATGCAAATCCAAATAAGATATAACCTAGCAGTTCTTGCTAACCCCCTCCCCCAACACCCACACACACACTTGTTTGTGCCTGCGTGCACACAATCTCTTCTCACCCTTGAATTAGTAGTCTTGTGATAATCAGCTAGAAAACCTGAGAAAATGTGTGTGTGTGTGTGTATGTGTGGAGGTGATGATGAGGGGGTGCTGGCAGGTCGTGATGCCCCCCTTTGCCCGCTGTAGTAGGTTATCTGAGCAAATGTGTCACTTCACACACCTGGGGGGCTGGGAGGGTACTCACTGCTGCTACACTGGTGTGTATATGCCTGAGAGTGTGTGCTTGTGTTAGCCGATGACTGATTGCACCCTGCCACAATGGTCCCCGACTCCCCCTTCCTTTCTGTTCACCTCACCTCGCCGCCGCCCCCCAACCATTAATTCTCCTCAGCACCCCTCCCCTCTGAAGCACTGGGCCTCCACAACATCCACTGAGCTGCCACCAAACAAACTGTAACCTTGGATGGGGCTTTCTATCCCTCTACAGCATCTCTATCCATTTTCCATCTCACTGTCCCTAAATCAGCCTCCTTACCCCCCCCCCCCCCCCCCCCCCCCCCCCCCCCCCACCCCCCCCCCCCCCCCCCCTCCCTCCCTTTTCCCCCCCTCCCCCCCCCCATCGCCGTCCTCCTCGCTCACGTTGGTCGTGCCTAGCAACAAGATGGCCTGGGAATATGGATTAGCTATGAGAGCGGGAAAAAAATACTGTTTGCGTGTTTACACTTCACCGCTTTGGTTCAGCTAAGACTGGCGGCGCGTTAGCTCATAGTGCTGACTCCAGATGGGGGGGAAAAAAAAACATGGGGTCAGACAACTGAAGCCTCAGAAGCGTTCTCCTCCACTGTGTTCTCTAATGGCGCTGAGAACTGCTACTTTGCAGCGATGCATGCTGTATGGACCATAAAGAGAGAACGCCTGAGTACGAGGAAACACCAGACAAAGCAGGAATCAGTACTCAGTGGGTCAGAGGTGATATTGGCTTTTTAAATTAACTGTCGAAACTCAACTCCCAAATAGGTTACGGTGCCTCTTCGCTCCTCTGGTTAAAGCGATTCGAGGATGAACATGTTGTAAATGAACGTGTGTGTATTCAGCCATTTGTGTGCTGACCATGACTCTCTTATTAGCACTGGATCAGTCACGCACATGTAGACGTGTAATTAACTGAGAAGAAAGGAGGGGCGCGCGAGAGGAGGAGAGGAAAGGAGGAGGAGAGGCTGATTTATTATCCCATCACCTTGACCTTGGTGACTTGGAGATGCAGCTCAATTAAGCTGACTCGGCTTGGCATTCCTTATACTGATCCACTCCTAAATGACCCATCAGTCTATTTCTGCTTCTGTTTCATCCCCGTCGCTTCTGCACTTCACTCTCTCCCTCCAGGTTATTATTGGGTGTATACAGGATGCAGCGTTCCAGTTAAAACTACTGCGGGTGGAACGATCAAAGAGAGCAAACTTTGCTTTCGGTGTTCCTCCACTGCCAACTTTCTGTTTATACCTTCAACTATACCCCCCCACACACACACACACCAAAACGCATCTGTGTCAACTGATAATGATAATCTCAGAGGTTGTTGTTGCTGTGGTTTAGCGTCATGTGTGAGAGCAAGAACTCAACAGGTTTCTGTCAGACTGAGCCACATCATGGTTTTTTGTGGTTACTGCCAGAATGCCATCACAGTATCACCGGTTACCTGCAAACGCTTTGATGTGGTCCTTCTTCCATTCCCAGGGTTGGTCGTACTCGTCCGCAGGCCTCTCGTCATCTTGCGGCAGCCTGCTGCTTTCTTTGCCCTCCTCCTGCGCTTCACCGTACACGAGGCCCAGGCGCTGTCCTCGCTCGTCCTCATACGGGGTGTCGTAGAGCTGCACCCTGCCACGCACCCGTCCTCCAGCAGGGCCGCGCTGCAGCTCTGTCGGACCACATGAAAAAAATAACAGATTCATACAACATGAACTAAGAAGCATGCATGTAAACATTTAGCAATTCTTCTCCTTTAAGCTCCTAGCATAAAGAAATTATTTTGCAAGCAGCAATAATGATCTCCTCACACCGGCACAGATAGAAACAAAAACCCTGTTGAGCTCTGACATGACTAGAATTAGAGTAGAGAGACAAATGATGTTTACACAGCTTGCCGTGGGCTCAGAATCTCATATGGGGGTGGGAGGGGGGGCTTAACAGAACCTTGGGCTATATGCTGAGTAGCAACATGGTAGCCAACCCCCCCCCCAATTCATCCCGTATCCCACCAGCAATCTCACATGGCTCACAGCATCATCCATGTTCCCTTGTTAACATTTTCCTCACTTTCTCAGCGAGCTCCCACAGAAAGGCTTCTCAGCACCTGAGACTGTTTGTGTTTGTGCAGTCAAATATGGTCACGAGATAAAAAGGGATTTAAGATTATTGACGCGAGCCAGAGGATGGAATCTGATTTCTGGATGCATCAATAGGAGTCTCTAAGCTGCAGCGGCAACACAGCAGCGCTGCTTTTAAAACGCTGACCTCCAAAATGTACCCGGCGCAAGAAATCAGGCGGTGCAAAGAAAGCGGGTTCGAGGACGGAGCCGGCGTCTTTTGTTCATGCAGCCAGCAGGCTCGCAAAAGCAGATCGTGTGGGACTTGAACAGGACTAAATGGACGGATTCCCTGGTGAAAAGCGGCACAAAACTTTAACCTTCACACGACAAGACACAGCTATTAGGTGGCCCCGCTCGGTCACCATGGCGACTGAGTGGAGACCCAGGGGAAAGTCCCTGAGGTTAGATGGGAAATGGAGAAAGAGAGGAAGCGCATGGCGAGGGAGTAGGGGAGAGAAGGGGAGATGATGTGGGGTTAGGAGCAGGAGAAGACAAGAGGAAGGGAAGCAGTGGGAAAGAGGGACGGGGGAAGGGGGGGTGGGGGGGCAGCTCTGTCAGTGTTTGATGTTAAGCCACTGAGACAGAAGCACAGTGGGGCTGAATGCTGCTCTACCTGCGCTGGGAACGAGCCGTGTCAGCGGAAGGCTGGAGATGGAGAAGATGAACGCCAAAGATAAAAAAGAAAAGGCATGGAGGAAATAAAATGAGAAATTCGTCAGAAACATGATGGAGGAAACACAGCGAGGGGAATAGCAATTTGCCAGTAAGGTGACAGGGTCAGGAGACGGAGGGGAGTGATGAGAGGAAGGGACAGGGAAGGATGGGGACACGGAACCTGAGACCTGTCCTCTTTCCAAACGTTTATGTGCGTTTTTAAAACACATTAAAAAAAGGACACATGTACGTATCTTTTCAGGACAATCCGGTAAAGACATTTACTATTCCGATCTCACATCTGTCTTCGCTGTCCAGCTCTGTTTATTAATGAGCAGAAACAGGCTGTAGAGAGCGACAGACAAAAGCCGGCAGACACTCCGGCCCGGAGTGACAGGCTCAATTCATACTCGCTGACAGGACTGTGACAGTGCTTTGCCAAACACTCTGCTGTGAATGTAATCTTCCCAACGGCTCCATCCAGCTGTAGCAAGACAGGATCCTCTTCAGGGTTCCTCAGATTGGACATGGGAAGGGAGGCTCCATTCCTTTAACACATTATGGACTTTTGTGACGCCAGAGAGGGAAGAGCACATATAATTTACCAAACAACAAATAAATAAGACGGCCAGACTTTGTCGTAAGGGCCAGAAAGAACCATGGAGATGGCGAGCGATAGAGAAATTGAGAATGAGGAGGGGGGAGGCTTTTACACTAAGTGACTGGGACAGACTGGAGAGAATGCGCGGGGGGGCAGACAGAGATGTTATAGCGGCAGAGACAAATGGAAAACGATAGATGTGAGCTAGACGATGTGGGAGAAAATCACCAGGGAGGAGGAGGAGGAGGAGGAGGGGTGGGTTTAAAGACATGATAGGGATCTCCACCGGCCCCACTCATCTGTGATGAAATACTATATCTCACATAGGAGAGTGGACACGTTACGACTCTCCGCAGCAGGACTGCTTGCTAAAGGTAAAGAAATGAACGAGGAAACAATGAGCAACATTTAATCCCAGAACAGCAAATACAGAATTAAAAATAAATGATTCTCCAAATGCAGGGACGGAGACGTGAAGGAAAAAAAAAAAAAATCAATGTCACGATCATCTCAGTGTTGTTTATTAAAGAAAATGCTGACAGATTCTAGATCAATGTTAATATAACGTCATGCTATCATAACATGCTTTATTCATGACTGTGTGTCTGCAATGCAATGTAAGATATGGATATGGATCTTTATGATGAAATCTGAATTTAACCCCTTAAGGATGTCCCTCTTGTTTTTAAAAAGTATAATATGTAAAATAAACTGTGAAAGTGGAAGTGGTGAAAGGAAAATGAAGGGAACATTTTTAATGAACTACACTGTTACACTGTTCACTGATCTAACACAGTCTGATGAGGAGTTAAGACCGACTGACCTGTTATGACCCTCTGGGCCTCATACGGTTCCATGTATCCGTTATTCTCACAGGGAACAGGTGCGTGATCTGGCTCTAGTCGGTGGTCTAGTCGGGCATCGAATGGATCCGAGTAGTCCGTGTCCCCTGCCAGAGGAGCAGAAGGCACCACCTACAGGACAAAACACACACAACGTTAACTTGTTTCATCAAGGTAGCAACGTCGCTAACCTTTTTGACGAACACTAAAATAAAGCAAAGTACTTCAAATCAATTTTGTCTTGTCTTGACACAAGTGCAAAAAAAAAGAGCTAGACGCCCAATCAATCCAGCCTTTTAGTATAAAAGCAAATACTGCGTAAACGCATCTTCAGGCATGAATGCTTTCTGATAATGAAGAGATCTGGGTCCGTGTGTATCAAATCTTAAAAGCGAGAAGTGTTGCATGAATAGCAGCTCGTCAAACTGGGACGGCGAGAGCAACACAACCCTTTAACAGGCAATCAGATCCTGGCTGAACGGCACGTTAAATATAAGTCTCACTCCAGACAAAGTGCTTTTGAGTAGCATCGGAAATTGCAGCTAATTTGCACCTTTAGTGTGCAACATTGCAAAACCACACCAGCACTGTGCACATTTAGAAGCTACACAATGTAGTTCCTGCAATGGCCATATTAAGGAAAGATACAATACAGTGACAGACTGTCTTGTCTGAGGATGATCCTTTTTTTTTTTTTTGCTATAACTATACAGAGTATAGAGGGAGCTGGTTGGTTGACGTCAGAGCATTTGTTATTTTATGCAAGCACAGGAGGAGACCAGTAGTCAGCTGGCACAGCGACAACTACAAAGGACGCCATATGGTCTCTCTCTCCTACATTGGCACACACCCACACACACACACACACATATATGAAACATACACAAACACACAAACACCTACACTCTTTGGCATCCCCCCCACCATCTCTGACAAAGAAAATCACTGTTTCAGGACTCGCGTCTCAAGTTGCTGCGAAACGCGCGCGCTTTGCAAAACGACTAATCCTAATCCCGTGTCGATTCTGTAACAGGTTATCTGTTGGTGCACGGGAATCTGCAATGTTAATTAGAGTGCGGATGTTCCCACACACACCCTGGGAAATTAATGAGAGCAGGAGGAGAGTGGGGTAGAGTGAGGGGGGGAGCTGCTGACTTCGGTTAAGACTATTACTTGAATCCACTTCAGGCCGTTCACGCTTGTAGTGTTTTCTGCAAAGTGGAGTCATGGATGTAAACCTGTGACGAAAATCCTGAAATACTCCTTAACTCACTCAGCATATGGGACCAGAATGAATGT
>JAFBJQ010040714.1:115776-213607 GCA_016785345.1 Trinectes maculatus
TTTTAGATAACCGAGATCAAATCCAACCAGTCTGTAACTAATGCGGATACATCCTGGGCAGTCGACGCACACTGATATTAACTTATTACAAAAACAACAAACAAACAAATAAACAAACATACACTGGCTTTAAATACAAGCGAGCTCTTCACTTACCCAAACCTACAGCCACTTTATATGCTTCTTCATGTCGGAGACAATAAAACCACACAGCGGCGAGACCGAACCTCCGACGCCTTTTAATACAAAAGAACCAGAAAAGAATAAGAATAATAAAAACACACACAACAGGCTTCCGGTAACGAAACAAGATCACTGGCACGCGCCGCAGGTCCACCACGCTCTGAGTGCAAACGTGCGAATGAGGAGAGAGAGCGCGAGAGCGAGAGCGAGAGCGAGAGAGAGAGAGACTCCAGCTCCAGCAGCAAGTCAACCGAGCGGTTAAAGGGGAGGTGCTTCATCCCCAGAGGACTCCCCCCCCCCCCCCCCCCCCCCACAGATGTGTATAACCCCCCCCCCCACCCCCCACTCCACAGTCAGCCGACCGTTCATTCATTGAAATATCTGCACATTACACAGGCTGCAACAAGAGATACATCCTCTGTAGAAAGCCTCTATGCGGGGGTGGTGGTGGTGGTGGGGGGGTGAAGAACAGAGGGGGGGGGGGTCCCTTAATTTATTTACATCTCCCCCTTTTATTTATTTATTTGGCATGGTTATCATTGGAGAGTGTTTTATTTTATTTTATTTTATTTTATTTCCCATGAGACCATAAAGCTGTTAAAGCCTGAGGGTGGAGCCATATTGTTTTCTGTTCTCACTTAAAGGGGTGAATGTTGGGAAATCGTGTCAACAACAGTGTTTTAAGGTGGAGTTTTAAAGACAAGATGAAAAAAAACAAAAACAAACTAAAGCCTGTCAGTTCTGATGGAAGAAAAAACAAAGCAGTCTGTTCAGTTTCATTCCCTTTGTTTTCATCATTTTTACTCCCTCTGGGATTTTTTTTTTATCCCTTCACATATGTCCCATTAACCAGGGTCCAGGCTGGCAAACTGGATTATGTGCTACAGCGGGTAACTCCCAGCTAAGTCTGTTAAAAGACCGTAAAATGCCTCTTTCTTTATGACACTCATGAGCTCACTTTCTCCCAGGGGTGGGAGTCCAGATGAGGTCATCACGCTAGAATCCAACCCCACCAAAGCCAACAACATTGTCCCGGCAAGGCCGCTACATCTCCCTCCTCCTGCCTGCACCAGTCTGCCTGCATCAGCGTTCACCAGCGTTCACCAGCTTCACAAAACCTGAAGTCACTGTGCAAATTGGTTACAGTGCTGAAGCAGCTGACTTGATGACAGGATCAATGCCATGACAGCAGCCTATAAAAAGACATCTCCCAGTGGGAAAGGAGCTCTGCAGACGTGACAGATTGAAAATCAGCGGTTAATGTCTTTTCACTCCACTAGTTCCCCCAAAGAAAAAAAAATATATCTATTAAATGTTAACCAAACAAGATTAAAAGTACAACAAAACCTCACGAGAACATGACATTATCATGTGGGAACACGATCAGTATGTTCCGCTGAAGGTCTTATCTTCTGGGAATGAGATCTAGTCATTCACTGAGTTGATAGAGATCTTGTTGGCACAACAGATGGACTTTGATATTTAAAGATATTTTGTTTGGACATTGTAAAAGGAGGCTTTTCCAACACAATCACGATATTTTTTCGCACATCACAAAAACACAATTTTTCTTCCCCCCCTCCTCTCCTTGGCAGACTGTTGTACCTTTGCATTTTTATTTCCAGAGATTTGCAGAGATCTCTATTCCCTGTAATCTCTGACTGGACCTGTAATCGTCCCTCTCTTCTCACTCCTCCCTGCCATACATTCCCCATTTTTCATCTGCACAACCATCTCAGTCCAATACTACCTCCAGCACCCCATACTAGCCCGTAACATATTGAACATACATTTAAATTTTAATTTCATCCTGTCGCCAGGGTATGAGCCACAACATGGTTGAAAAGATTGAAACTGAGCAAGAAAATGGAAAATATAAGACGGAGGAAGGGAAGAGGAAAACACTGTAGCATCGTAGCCAAAGATTTAATTGAATCCAACAAAAACAAGAAAACACAGTGGAACTGTTCAGGGATTGAAGAAGACTTTCTCATTAAAAAATGTCTAAATATGGACATGAAATTGTCTCTGAACTAAATTCTTTTCTCTGATGTTGTTCTTCCTTGGGCTGAGTCACACTAAACCATCTCATCCAGCATAAAAACAACTGAAAACTATACAGAGACAGGCTTTTCCCTCTGCAACTGATCAGTATCTGTAGACACTGAGGTACAACAACAAACAGCAGCATCTTTCCAAGTCATGACTTTCATCTGAGAGAAACCATGAGATTTTGAGGTTAATTAAGGAGTTGGAAAAGCTACACACACACACACACACACACACACACACACACACACACACACACACACACACACACACACACACACACACACACACACACACACACTTTCACAAATAATTGTCAATGTTTGTGGTTTTCTCTGCCTTACATTTACTGCCCTCACCTGACGACTCATATGTACTGCACGTCTCCGATACAGAAGCGAGTCCCCTTTAGCTTAATTGTTTGTGACCATTTATATTTGTGTCGATTTACGACCAAAAACACAATTTATGTGTAAAACACAAAAACTAATGCCAGCGACACAGTACACTGTCCGTTCATTTGCGTATAAAAACTGAGTTGCATCCCGAATGCTAGAAAAAACCCTCCAAACATTAGTAACTCAACTCACATTTTCTTTGACAGCCTCAACTTCCGGGTTTACCTCCTCCCGTGTTGTCATTGGTTAAAAACACAAATACGTTTCAGTGATTGGCCAAAAATTCCCAAATAAATATAAGTAGTTCCCCCCCCCCAGCCCCCTCCCTCCCCCGTAATTAAATGTTGGCTAGTGATGCTTTTGACATAATAAAAATAAAAAAAACAACAATTATATGAGACACTGTAAATGACAACGTGATATTTACAGCATTTTCTATACAAACCAGTATCTGTACATCTCAGCGTTACAGATAATGTCCCGGGCTGTTTTTGCAGCGCTGCACGCGACAAACATGCCAAGCATCGTCCCCAATGAAACGCTGATCCGGCGCTTTGCGCAGTGCTGATTGGTTGATTTACGACAGAGGCGGGCGCATTACGCGCTGTCCGCCAGGCAGCACTGACTTCAGCCTCTCACTGTGAGCAGCAGCTGATGGCACAAAGGGAAACACTCACCTGGAGCAGGACTGTCCTCCACAGGTAGGCTGCATGATCCCACTAACAAGATGTTTACAACTGCAACAGCCTGAAACTCACACTTTAATACATTCATATGTGTCCAGTTGATGGCTAAAGCTGGGGGGGGGACACACTGGACATGTTTTGTTTATTTGTTTATTTCAGTGTACCTGTTGAGACAGTGGCTGCCAAACAACTATGAAGAGTCTGAAGGCAAAGTTTAAAAAGAACGAGGTAAGAGCCATTATATGTGAACATCTAAGTGTGCCTTATATGTTCACAAACAACTTAGAGATAAAACACATAGAGTTTAATATTACAGAACCGCTATATGTTAAAAAAAAGGCACGTGTATAGATCCCAGGGTCCTCGCTCCTGGGATTCATTGTCACCGAGCAGCAGCAGGAGAGCAGGTCTGTCTCCAGACTGCTGCTATAACCAGAGATCTCAGGTAGCCTTCAATTATTCACATGTATGTGCACACACACACACACACACACACACACACACACACACACACACACACACAGTCATTCATAGAGTTGCTGCTTTCCTGCTGTTGTCGACAACTTGCTTTTCAGTTTTTATGCCTGCACCGTGCATCCAGGTGACTTGTTGCAGGTTTAGTTTAATGGCGTCAATGGCCTTTCACCCCTGCAGTACTCCAGGTGGAGTTGCCAGGTGGATCTAGAAAAGATATATTAACATCTCCTGGCTAATATAGCTGAGCCTTTGGATCCTAATGATGCTCACCATTACAACCTATTACTGTGACCACCACAGCAACGGTGACAAAGCTGATTTTGCTGAATAATGCTAACGAGTGGTTTCAGTTAATGGATGGATGGATGGATGGATGGATGGATGGATGGATGGATAGATAGATAGATAGATAGATAGATAGATAGATAGATAGATAGATAGATAGATAGATAATAAAATCAATAATAACTTACCAAAACATTGTTGCAACATTCATACATACAAACGTACATACTTACAAACATCCAGACAGCTGAGCAGAGTACAGCTCAAGCCTCTTTCTCCTGTTTTTTGCTGAGTCCTCACATCACACTGGGCCTGCTGTGTAACTGCAGAGAAACAGCTCTGTGACGCTGCCAGGAGGGGGACAGTGCAGGAGCTGACAAAAACTTATGGAGAGAGACTAGGAGGCTTCTATACAGAGGACGGCAGCAGAGAAATTATCAAGTTCGACTGGGGAGGACAGTATAGAAACAAAGGAGGGGGGAGTGTGTGTGTGGGGGTGTGTATACATACATACAAACGTACATACTTACAAACATCCAGACAGCTGAGCAGAGTACAGCTCAAGCCTCTTTCTCCTGGTTTTTGCTGAGTCCTCACATCACACTGGGCCTGCTGTGTAACTGCAGAGAAACAGCTCTGTGACGCTGCCAGGAGGGGGACAGTGCAGGAGCTGACAAAAACTTATGGAGAGAGACTAGGAGGCTTCTATACAGAGGACGGCAGCAGAGAAATTATCAAGTTCGACTGGGGAGGACAGTATAGAAACAAAGGAGGTGGCAGTGTGTGTGTGTAGGGGTGTGTGTGTGTGTGTGTGTGTGTGTGTGTGTGTGTGTGTGTGTGTGTGTGTGTGTGTGTGTGGTGCAATGGTAAGACCGGCTATGTTGCAGCTAACAGCTCGAACAGGACGGGAGGACGCTGTTGTGGATGCGGACAGGGAGGTGCTGCACAGAGAGACAGTGTGTCGAGCTATTCTCTTTCAGTGTAGAAGACTTTCTGATGCTGTTCTGTGACCACTATCGGGTATATGATAGAAAGTTGTGTTTCACTGTGTGGTGTGGCAGCAGTGTGTGTGTGTATTGTCAGTCTGGACGTAGAGTAGCGGCTGTATTTATTTAGTGTGTGATGCCCTGTTAGCCGTATGGATCCTCAGCAGCCTGTGTTTACCCTGATGAAATGGTTTAGTCCTTGTCTCAGCCTACTGCCGCCACCAGTATGTATCTTCTCTCTGTAGCCAGTAAACATATGCATGAGAAGGACATTTGATTAGTTGTCTTTAGCCTCTGTTTAGGATATTTCTGCGATGCTTATTCACCTTTCCTTTGGGAACAGTCAGGATGGATGACCTGTTCTTTGGCTTGTCTCCTCCCTCAGAGTCAGGACTGGAGTAAGAGTGACGAGAGGCTCCTGCAGGCTGTGGAGCAGAATGAACCTGACAAAGTCTCTGCTCTCATTGTCAAGAAAGGTCTCTGTCCCACCAAGCTGGATGCTGAGGGCAAGTCAGCGTAAGTTGCATCCCCTGCTTCTTTTGAATGAAAACTAAACCGATGAGAGAAATTATGGTTATTCTCCCTTTCTGCAGTTTCCACCTTTGTGTATCCCGGGGCAGTCTCGACTGTCTGGAGGTCATCATCTCTCATGGAGCCGATCTCAACGCCCCTGACGGTGCTGGTGAGGAACTGTTTTTTTTTTTTTAAATCTCATAAACCAAAGTTTCTGTATCTTGCATGGATTGGATTGTTTGTAAATACCTGTTTATAACTTCTGACCGACTTCAGGCCTCAGCGCCCTTCACCTTGCAGCCAAAAATGGCCAGTCAGAGTGTTTAAAGAGACTCTTACAGGTAAAACACAACTGGAAAACAAACTGCAAACAGAATAAGAGCTTGACAAATTGACTTCATGAAATTAAAGTTTGTACTGATTGCATTTTCTCCAACAGGAGAGACTGACAGTAGATTGCAGCGACAGTATTGGCAGGACACCACTTCATCACGCAGGTAACAGTGTGATGTCAGTGTGTAAATACAACACAATTTACATGTACACCTCTGATATAAACAATAAAAAAAGTATATTTGTGCAGCAGTCAGTGGCTGCTTGTCCTGCACTGAGACCCTGTGGGATTTTAAAGCCAGTCTGGATGTCCAGGACACTGTAAGTTGGAGATTATGGTGACGAATAAAATTTGTTTTGATGTTACGGATGAAAAAAAAAATACATGGATCATATGTTGCTCCATGATGTTTGGATGTTTTTTTTTTCTCTCGGTCAGGATGGGGCCACCCCGCTGATCTTAGCGGCCCAGATGAGCAGAGTGGAGCTTTGTGTGTTTCTGTTGGGACGAGGTGCCAATGCAAACACTCAGGACAACCAGGGAAGGTACCGGACTGAAAATGACCAAATGAGCATCACTGCCCAATAACTAAATAAGTAAAATTTTAAGTTAAAAATGTTGTGACAGTACAGTTTTGCCAACTGACAATTGTAGTATTAGTTTTCTAGCTTCACTGTGGTCTTGTTTGTGCGTCACAGATCTGCATTAATGCTGGCCTGTGAGAGTGACAGTGTTGAAACCACAGAGGCCCTACTGAGAGCAGGGGCCAGCACACAGCTGGTCGATGTCCTTGGACACAAAGCCTCAGACTACGCCTTGACCACTGGCAACCAACGTATCATACAGATGTTGCAGGATGGAGTACCTCCAGGTACAGTATGAGGCCCGGGGACCTTTTGATTTGGAGAGACAGAGAACTAAATTATTTTAAGT
Organism: Trinectes maculatus; assembly: GCA_016785345.1. Lineage (NCBI taxonomy): Eukaryota > Metazoa > Chordata > Actinopteri > Pleuronectiformes > Achiridae > Trinectes > Trinectes maculatus. The sequence goes on from JAFBJQ010040714.1 coordinate 122,621, forward strand.
AATATTTGTTTTGTTAAATCAGGTAGAGAAAAGGAAACAGCACAGCATTTGATAGTAACATCTAACAGAGCAGCAGATCATGAGTATAGTTTCCTTTTGTGGCCGTGCTGCCCTGGATCCCGGCTGTTAGGGTTGTATTACGACTGTAATAGGAGGAAGTGGATTAGGAGGACAGCTGGGTGTGATTGTAAAGTAGGGTTTAGAAAAAAGAGAGACGAGACGAAAGGCTTGTTCCACTTTCATCCCCTAACAAAGACTTTAGCTGATATGTGAAAAACAGATGTGCGGCTGGTTGGAAAGGGGGATGAAAGAGAGAATTAGGTGTTCATATGATGCCTCCCCATTTTGGTTTCATTACATGGTTGAAGATTTTGGTGGATTAACTATATGACTTATATACCGTGTATATGTGTGCACATAATGACTTGCGCCCCAGGCTGTTCACTGACCCCCACTGCCATAGAGGTTGAAGTTTTTTGCTGTGTGTGTGTCTTTTCCCTCTGCACACGTAGCATCAGGAGAGGAGGTAAGGTCGCACAGCTTTGTATTGCATCACTCCCTCCGTCGATGAGATCATGGCCCATTTTGGCCAATCATATTGTGCATGTTTTCCGATATGAGGTCATTGTTTTTTCGTGCGGCCTTTTTTCTTTTGGTTGGCTTAAATTCCTCCTCCACGCTGCCGACCTTTGCCTTATCTGAGTTCCTCCACTTTTCCATTTTAAGTTGAGCTTTACCTCTGCCTGTCTGTGATCCCTGCCTAACTCCCACACAGCCCCCCCAAGTCCCCTCAGGCGCCTCCTCGCTGCAAGGGGGGACTACCCCCCGCAAACGGAAAGCTCCTCCGCCGCCGCGTTCTCCTCTCCAGGTACTGTAAGTCATCCCCGTGGATGGAAAACATTTAAGCCAGGTTTATAGGCCAGACTTACAGCATTGGTTAGACGCAGTAGTGGGAGCAAAAGTCGACTGCTGCACAACTATCTACCCTTATCACATGTTGACATGTGAAACGTTAAACCTGTGGGGTTTCCTCATCATGCTTTATAATTTTTAAAAGATTAAAAATCAAGAAAAACAAAACGTTTAATCAAAGATTCACTTTGGACCCTCTGGCATTTTCATGCATCTCCCTAATGAGTTAAAAAAAAAGATTATTTGTATCGTTTTTCCTTCACAAAGATGCAGAGTTTTTCACCCTCACCGCAGCCGCAGAGTCCTGCTCCCCCTGGCCGGACCCCTGAACCACAATCACGGTCTCCAGCTCCTTCTCCTCAGCCTCCAGAAACACAGCAATCAGCCCAGGTTGGCTCTGTAAACCATGACGATTGTTAGTTCTCATTTTACATTTGCTCCAAACATTGTCAGGTCGCTATATTTCTTTGTTGTTACCTCAGTCGGAGGATGAGGAGGTGTTTGAGGAGATTCGACGGCTCCGTCTGGAGAGAGGCCGCCTGCTCCAGAAGATCAAAACCTTGGAGCAGCAGCAGCAGAGCGCCATCTCTGCCTTGGAAGAGGTACTGCAATCTCAGCAGTAAAGAGCCTGCTTGAAAAATATTTCACGATTTCACATAAACTCAATGTGTTTGCGTCTTTGTGTATGTGTCTGTGACTGTGTGTGTTGGTGTTTGCGGCGCAGTTGTCACAACTAAAGCAGCGTCTAGCTGAGGCAGAGGCAGAAAGAGACAAGCTGCTGGAGGAGCTAAAGGGGGGTCATGCTATCGGGGCCAGTGACTCTGAGGACATGGATGAAATGTTGGACTTCCCAGGTATGCGGCGTGTGTGCATGCTCTGACTTCCCTGCATGTGTCCCAGCTGTGCCGTATGTACATGTATCATGTCAGGAAGTCAAAGGATTGATTCCTCTTGTGGTTTCTCCTGATCTTTCCCACTAGAGAAGCTGCTCTCCAAGCGCTCCAGAGCCTCCCCTGCTCCGGATGAGGCCGATGACTCGGCCAGTCCCTCTCCCGGCCCTGCAGACCCACAGGCTGTTTCTGAGCTGCGGAAACAAGTAGAGGCGCTCACGTCACAGAACTCTGAACTTGTTCTCAAAGTGCAGGTGAGGTCAGGTAGAGCAACTGACATGTCCCATAATAAATAAATACATCTCGCAAACACACACACACACACACAGTGTCAAACCTTCTGGAGGGAATAAATGAATAGTGATAGTGAAGTGATTATTTCCCTGGCAGAAGATGAGGATGTCGTTTGTCCCGACTGGAGCCTTAGTCCCGACCACTTAAACTTTATGACTCTGCACTCTCCTGCACTAATGCACCAAGGCAGTGTTCACGCAAGTATAAATAGAACAAGACAACGTTAGATGCAGACATGGAGGGCACTGGGTCATGCTGGTTGAAATTCCTAAAAAAAGGTCATAAGCAATCTGTATAAAGAAGTTGTACATTTAGATAGATAATAAGTTTCAAACTGGGGTTGTGGTATTAAAAAAGTTTGGTAATTTACGATTAACCAACCAATATTAAACTTTCATCACTGCAGACGTACATAGGTAGATATCGACATTGACTGAGAACGCGTAAAAGGTTTCCTATTAAAACGAGACATCCATTAGGTCTTCAACTGACCTCTGCTCCTTGTGCACAGATGCTGGAGATGTTTGAGAAGGATGACACGGACATGCAGACCTCCAGCCTGGACTCCGTCCCTTTAGCTCAGTATGAGACCCTGAGGAAGGAGTTTGAAGCCCTGCAGGAGCGCTTCTCTCAGGCCAAGGGTTCAGACGAGACCACCAGCGAGGCAGAGGAGGGGTAAGAGTCATTCATTTATTATGTAATATGCTTCGCACACGTCCAGACTCCCCTGTAAATTCGACTTTCATTCTGAGACGGGCACACCTTTGCTCATATCAGCTGGAAAGCCTCAGCAGTATCTGGCTGCTGCCTCTATCACAGCCCTTTTTAAAAGTGCTGAGCATTTACACTTTTATACTTCATCATCATTTATCAACTAAATTGGGGAACAATGTCTTATATATGTGGAGAAAAATACATTTATCTTAGGTTGCAGCTGTACACCTCAGTAATCCAGTGTGATTTTTATGCTGCTTTGTCATTTTGTTTTGATTGATTCATTTTTTTTGCATTGCTTTTGAGGATGGATAACACCTGTCTGGTTTTGCAGTGTGGATGACGAGTCAGAGAGCACAGGGGCTTTGAAGGAGAAGCTGCGTGGGCTTGAGGAGCAGTTGGCTTCCTCCCGGTGTGAGCTGGAGGAGCTGAAGGAGCAGATGCGTCTCGGGGTGCTTTCTGTGGAGTGTGGCGAGGGGGATACTGTCGTGGCAGGTGCTGGTGCTGGAGAGGAGGGCCCAAGTAAAGAGGCACAACAGCTGAGAGCACGGGTGACGGAGCTGGAGGAGGAGCTTGCTGAGACACGGGGCGAAGACGGGGGTCAGAGGAGCCAGGATAGTAACATAATCAAACAGCTGACAGAGAAAGTGAAGGAACTCCAGGCTGCCCTCGCTCAGAGAGAGTCTACGAGAGAAGAGGAAGACAGCGGGAGCAAAGAGACAGAAACGGTAACGTGTCTTCGCGACAAGGTGGCTGAGTTGGAGGCAGCCCTGGAAGAGAGCAGGATCTCGGCGAAAGAGGGAGGAGCGGCGAGAGATGGAGATCAGGTCCGTCGCCTCCAGGAGCGTTTGGTAGAGCTCGAGGGGGAGCTGAGGAAGCGGGTGCCACGTTCTGAGTTGGAGGAGGTGCAGGTGACTCTAGGGCTGCAGTGCGAGCAGCTGGCCAGGGAGAGGGCAGATGTGGCCAGGAGGCTCAACGATGCCCTCCTGGAGCTGGAGAGACTCAGGCCTCCTCCACGCGGCGATGAGGAGGAGGAGGAAGAAGAGGAGGAGCACTCGGAGAGCTCAGAGCCCTCAGTCATGTCAGGTCTGTGCTGTCATTCTCTCAATTTAGATAATATATCTAGCTGCTAATGCTGGACGTTGTCTGTTTTAACGATCATGCCACTCTCCAATCAGAGCACTCCAGACGCTCCTTGGCAGCAGTGAGAGAAGAACTGGAGGTGGCACGACAGGAAGCCGCTCAGGCTCTGGATTGTCTGTGTGCAGAACGAGAGGGCAGGGCACAGGACGCCCTGCAGCTGAAAGACGCTGTGCCGCTCTCAAAGCATAAGGAGGCGCTGTCTGCAGTGTCGGAGCAGCTAGCGCAGACGCTGCAGGAGCTCCAGAAGGAGAAAAGCCTCCGCTGTCAGGCCGAGGAGCAGGCCGCCGCACTGGAGGCCAAACTGCACGCCATGCAGGATGCAATACCCAGAGAGGAGCATGAGAAGATCAAGGTCAGCAGGGAGTTCACCAATCCTAAAAACACAATCAACAAACGAGGGAGAAGATTAAAAAAAGCAACAAAAAGAGTCACTTAGGCTCTTTAACATATTTGTTCAGCTAATTGTGTTAAAGGTGTCACTTGTACTTTTATATCTCATGTATTTAGTGAGATACACATAGGCCTACTGTAGTGCATCACTGAAGATATGGTATCATGAAAAAGCATGCGCCTCTTGCCTCACAGGCAGAGCTCCAGCGCTCCCTGCAGGCCAGCGAGAGCAGCGCAGCGGCAGCGCAGGACGCTCTGACTGATAAAGAGTTGGAGCTGAGAGCTGAGAAGTCCCAGAAGGCGGCAGAGCAAGGTCTGATCTCCAAGGAGGACCACGAGGCACTGCGGCTCTCTCTGCAGGCGGAGATCAACGCCATCACGGCTCGCTTCAATGATCTCACCCGCAAACACGAGAAGACCTGCACTGAGGTGTGTGTGTGTGTGTGTGTGTGTGTGAGAGAGAGAGAGACTGTGTATGCCTGCGTGTGTGTTACTGTCTGTGGCTTCTCCAGTCCTTTCTAAAGAAGCCACATTAGATGTTATTGTGTCTGCCACAAAGTGAGCCATGTTCCATGAAGGCCTCTTTCCTCCACCTGCATTATTCATCAGTGTATTACTTTCTCTATTCAGTGCCATGCTCTGTTTCATTGATCCCTCTGCATGTCTGTGGTGCTGTGTGTGTGTATGTGTGTGTGTGTGTATATATATGTTCACTACAGGCTCCCCATAATGACTCCCCAAATCGCATTTGTATAGTGGTATATATAGATATTAAAACTCTCACCTTGCAAATAGAGTAATTACATTTCCAAACACAGAGAAACCCTGTAATTGGCTTTAAGTGTTTCTGCAAAAGCGTCTTAACTGGAATTCCTGACGTGACGAGGTGCCACTGATGGATTTAGGTGTTCCAGGTGCAGAGGGAGGCTCTCTTTAACAAGAGTGAGCGGCAGGTGGCGGAGTCGCAGCTGGCCTCGGTGCAGCAGCAGCTCGCTGAACTCCAGGCCCAATCCAGCCACATCCAGGAGCTCCATAAGGACATCCAGGAATCCCAGGGCCTGGTCAAGGAGAAGGATCGCAAGGTGAGACGCTGCAGTGCCTGCTCACCGTGCTGCTGTCAAGGCAACGATGAGCCAGGCAAACTGATATGTGACTGTAAATGTGCAGATAACAGAATTGTCCAAGGAGGTGTTCCGGCTGAAGGAGGCCCTGGGAGCTCTCTCACCTCCTCTTGGCATCACATCCTCCTCCCCCTCCTCAACCACTCATCCTGGTAACCCTGGGCAACAGATGGCACTGCAGAACAGAATCTCCATACTCACCCAGCAGCTCCAGGTGAAGAGGCTGGATATTAATAAAACACAATAACAATAATAAAACACTATTAAAAAAACACACACACACACTCATCTACACAAATGACAAATGTTGGAAAATGTCAGTTGGAATTTCTGTGACTTTTCTGCAGGACTGGGAGAGAAAGCACAAACAGGTGGTGGCTGTCTATCGTTCTCATTTGCTGGCAGCTGTGCAGGTCAGTGGAATGCACACAATTTGAGACTCAGACCTTTGTTAAGAGCTGTGAAGGTGAATAAAAGTGTGCGTATGCACTTTGACCTCGACTGGCAAGGACGTTCACTGATCGTCTGGACTGTGGATGTGACTGACTACCTCCATGAGCAGGCAGGCTTTGTTCTGCATCTCTGCTCTACCACACAGAGTGGATGAAATTTCAGAAGAGGTGGAGCAGAGGGTCCTGACTCACGCTCTTGTTCTATCAGTTTCATTGGACAGTATTCCATCACAAAGTCTACGCATGACTAGCTTTTGTAGCTTTCTTTGTAAAATGTCAATGTTCAGATGCTGTTGATCTTTAGAATAACAGCTGACCATGTAGTTGCTCCCCACATAGTATATTTTGCTCTTTTTAAAGTCAAATATTTGAAGTGGATTACCTTTCTATGATGACGTCATGTTTTGTTGTCCTACAGGGCCAAATGGATGAAGAGGTGCAGGGTCTGCTCCTCCAAATCCTGAGGATGACACACCAGGAACGTTAAAACTGTCTCCATGCATCCAGTTGCTCCACAGCTCCACATAAAGCAGCTCCAAGCAGGACCGTTATCCTGGATCCAATCTGGAAAAGCCAATTACAGCTGACCTGTAAAAAACACAAGGCTGCATGCATATATATATATACACAGTAAATTCAGTCACTTCAAATCACATGTTAGGGGTGTGTGGCAGTGACTGAATGCAGATGCAAAGTTGTTATTTAGAAAGTAGTATCAGCTGCACTGATTATGTGACAATTTGATTTTTATATAATGTTGTTATAATAAAAAAAGAAAATAAAGTTTGATGTTTTTTCTTCAGCAGCGGTGAATGAAATTGGCCGTAGCATGTGTGTATTCAAAGTTGGACAGCAGGGTTCACCATGTTGCTGGTACGTACAGTATATGTGTATGATCTAACATTACAGTATATGCAGTCATACAAATGACAGGATACCATTTGAAATGATTTGATCTAACCTATAACTAACTCTTTAATTGATTTTATTGAAAAAAAAAAAGAGATTTAAAAAAACAATCCAAGAAATTCCTGAGAACGCAAAAGGGGACAGCTGGAAAAAGATACAATAATCATCATCATTCAGTCTCACCATATGCGTTGCAGCTCATGCCATCTCTATGTGCATTCAGGAGGCCTGATGAACGATATGTTACTAATGACAAAGACAAGAAATGCAAAAATGATGAGACCTACCTCTAGAAGGATTTAAAAGCATTGGATTTGTTGAAATAGAGTAGGGAAAATAAGTCAAGCGAGATGTACACACTGAGACATGGGATGAGGACGGTCAATAGACTGATGTTTTTCCCTGAGCAGGGAATTTAAAAAAATAAAAGGATTTAATTTCAGGTCCAAACCATCTGTCTTGCCACTAGAGGCATTATAGAGGAGTGCTAGCTATGGCTTGCCAAGAAGAAGAAGAAGAAAAAAAAAAGGAATGTTCTGATGAACACGTTGTCAATCTTGACCACAATAAGACTGTAATAAACATCACTCATCGTTAAAGGAAGAGCAGCTTAGATCACTGTTCACAAGTATAAGAGCTTAATCATCCTGAAGGTTGCTCAGTCAGTCATTGGCATGGCAAGAAAACGAGTCTTTTGCATTAGGAGCATACAGTAAATGCAGATTACATATGTACACTGACACAAACATCTGTCACTGTAGTAAGGCACTGAAGTTGTAGGGGTTGGGGACACACAGGCATTGATATACTGAGATTGTATGCACAGTTAGTGTTATTTAGCCTCGGAGGTTGTATTCATTTGACCGTAGAGTATAGTCTGACCAATAGTTCTCACAGGACTATACAGCACATACAGTATGTCTTTAGCAACTTATGAGCATCCCTTACATACACAACACAAACAACAGATAGTCATAGTAAATGTGTTTAAACGTCCTGCTTTCCAGCTTCCTGTCAACATGAATACATAGTTTTCTTGCATAATTTAAAAAAAAAAAACATGTTAATTTGGTTTGTTTAACATGGAGGAAAAAAGAAACACGAAAGAATGTTTGGCTTTTTCATAAATCCAGCAGTGAATAATGTTCCGCGTATTTCCATTGTGCCACCCAGAGTCCTATATTTCACACTTTCACAGATGTGACACAGTATTTTCATTTCTTGCATTTAAATGTACTGGAATGAACTCCTGGACATGGAACATGGAATCTGGACTTAATAACAGTAACAGTTTTTTTTCCTGGCGATTTGGATCTTGATGTGACTGAGTGGTTGGGAGGGCCAATGGCGGACCAGAAGAACATCAGCCTCACAGCCATTGTCGGACCTTTCTTCACTGTGCATCAAATCCACGTGTGATTTTCCTGAAGTTGGGTCCTAACTGGACAGTCACAAGCATCCAGCACTACATTAAGTCAAACCGTGATGGATTTGATAGCTTAATAGCTGCATGCTGATGAGTTTTGTTTTGTTTTTTGTTTTTTTTTTACAGACGAGGCAAAGTTCGGTCGATCCTGCAAGGACAACAGGCCAGGAAAGTCCGAGGACACGTAGGTATCCGTTTCTCTCCTTGGTAAAGTTGTTCATGGAAAGAAAGTGTCAGCGATATCCTTTATTCCAGAGAAATATCCATCACGCAAAAATGATTCCACCAACAGTTTTTTTTTTTGTCATTGTTTTTCATGAGCAAAAAAAATCCTCTCTGGAATAAGGTAGAGAGAGAGAGATTATCATCATAACATATACTGCACACAGTGAAGAAAACTTATTGATTACCCCAAAGAGCATTCATCTTCTTTTCCTAAAACACATCTGAACATATATACAGTGTTTCAGCAGTAAAAATATTTATAAAAATATAATATTACACATGCAACCCTGACCATTTGCATTACCAATGACAAACATAATGACTTTCATCATTCCCTTGTGCATGTCCGACATACTTACCATCCCATTGTGGAGCAGGTGGGTCACTGTTTCCTCCTGACCACCTGTTTGAGGTGGAGCTCACTTTCTGCTGCCACAATAGGCACCTCGTTCTTCAGATGGTACGAGATAAGGTGGCTTATGCTTTCAAATAACATGTCTTTGGTTCGTACCTTTGTGGAGGAAAGCAAGAAAAAGGTCATCCTAAGTCATCCTGTTGGCTACAAACTGTTTGCCATGTTAAATTGCTTGCTTTTCTACTGACCACTCCCTCAGGGTCTACGAGCAGTAGGTGTTTGGGCAGACCGCAGTGCATGCCCGTGAGCACATACTGCCCCAGATTGGTTGTGCTCTCCCGGACGAGGAAATCTCCGTCTCGGACCAGGAGTTTCTCTGCATCTCGTCGGCTCATGCGACTGTGGTACCAGGTCTCCCTACGGAGCTGATCCTCGTTTGGGGCCACAGGGGCTCTGCGGCGTGGAGGGCTGGGCCACTGGTCCTCCAAGATTCGAACGCTACCCCCTCCGGCCTGAGCACATCCGGCTGTCGTGGGTATGATGGAGCCACTGGCTCCACCACTGGCCTCATGGAGCTTCAGGGCATCCTCAAAGGGCCCTGCAGGGGCGGTGATTATTTACAAATACAAATACCTTTAGCGCGCAGTATTTTTACTGCAACAGCGAGAGATTTCCTTATTATACATGAGAAAATATGTCACTGTAAATCTTCGAGCGTACTCATGTCAAAGAGATCTTTCTTCGGACTGTCAGGTGCCCTGGCCTCTCTGTGTCCGCTGAGTCCTTGTGCCAGTGAATCCAAGTTTTCCAGACTCTGGGTGTTCACATACTGATGCTCCTCATAGTCTCTGCCTCCAGTTTGTTGGCTGTCAGCACACAGGTAACCATCTGACGTCAGACCTGTGATAGATAGATAGCATTTCTTAATTCTGGATGATGTAGAACTGAATGTGTGTATGAGTGACTAAATATATACTAACATAATGCACGAAATAGGAAAAACAAACCACCCCCCCTAAGGTGTTTTGGCTTTTTAAAGCCGTTATACTTGCTCACTGCCACAGGGGGTCTCACCTGAGCTGCTGTTCATCTCAGTATCCCAGTGAAGCTCATAGCACAGCTGACCAGGCGGATAAGATCCCTGCTCCCTCCTAGCTGGTGAGCCCATCTGCAACTGCACATGCACACCACAAGGGCACATTGTAAACAATGTGATCACAGAAGGCTTTAGCCATTATGGTGCAGGCACGTCGAAAAGGACAGTTCCGGAGAATGTTTTGATGCTCCTGCTGTTTGTCTAATTCCCTAACAATGTGGGTAAGGGAAGGCAAAGCAGGTTAGGCACCAGCTTATGAGGAACATGTCAGAGAGTATAACCTGAGTCTGGCTGACACTGCCCCGTAAATGATATTATTATTATGTTATTCAGTGAAAAAAGAACAGATGTCATGTTGTGACTGAGTTACGACGTTAATGGTGAAGTAGGGAATTACAAATTGTACATGATTCTTGGATGCCCCCCCAAAGCATCTCATACTTAGATATTTGGCAGTTTTGCCAGAGGTGATTAGTCACAGTACTCTGAAGTAAATATGCTATACTGCAGTGGCGGAACTAGTATTTAGATCCTTATCAGACCAAAGGTAAAAATACGTAATTTCCCAAATTCATTATTGTAAATAATTTTATTTATTAAACCCCCTGCAAAGATCATTCTAAAGGTTTCATGTTACGATTTATTTAAAAAGTTAAAATTCATTAATTCATGGTAACAAATATCCACATATCCTCTATAATGATAAACACGGGACTTTAGCTGAGCTGCTCACTACTCTTGTTGCCATTTTATGGCTTTTGTGGAGCATAGAATACAATATTTCTTTTTATGAAGTACAAAGTAGCATCAATTAGAATCAAGCTACTACAAGAACTGACGTTATGTATAATTTAGTGTACGTAAATATACTCCACCACTGCTATACAGCATTACAGAAGTCAGGTCAGGACACTCACCTGTGCTGCTGTCTTGCTCTGTGGTTGGGTGTGGATGTGACCCAACAGGGGTCCGCTGGGCCTGAGCCTGGAATCCACGACACCCCCAACAGGAGGCTGCTTTCCTGGGATGCTATTGTAGTAATCATGCTCAGAGAAGTCCTCGTCCTCTCCCCATGTAGGCTCCTCTTGTCTAACAGATCTGAGGAAGCACATACATACAATAATTAAAAAATGATCTTAATTGACATTTAATCAACATTTAATATAATAATAATATTAATATTTAATTGATTACTTTTCGTAGTGGTATTAATAGCAAAAATAACGATAAAGAGATCAGGGTTCTCAAATGGTTGAGGCCAGATCAGATGACATCTCAGCATCCGACAATGATCCATATAAACCAGCTGGATATGTATATAGATCACCAGAGCTACCGCTGCTGACAGCAGAAAGATGTTCATTTGAAACCACAAACGAAGAAGTCTGGAGTTCTCTATGTTTGCAGTGGCATCAGTACAACACCTAAAGTTAAGTCAAAGGTCGAACAGGTCTGTGATGGTCAAATAGATTGGTCAAAAAAACATTTTGTAACCACTTTTCCATGACCTCAAAGGAGAAAGTCAGAAATCTGATCAAAATAGGCTGCTAATAGGATTAAAGGCTATAAGTGTATATATTTTTTTATATCACCACTCCACAGGTGCCACACAGGTTTGTTTTTATCTATGCACAGAGGTCATGGTTTTGGCAGGACAGAGTGTTACCTCTCTGTAGATGCCATAGTTTTTGGAGGACTGTGCAGGTACTGTTTGAACTGAAGCTCAAAGGCCTGGCCAATGGTGCTGATGACACTCTGGGCTAAACCATCAGAGCACTCCAGGATGTGACATGCTGAAGGACACACAAAAAAAGGACAGTTATTTTTTTTTAGAATGACCATATATTATTATTAATGACCAAAAAACACCATATGCTATTGTTTTTGTTTGCTTTTTATTAGGAGTCAAGAAATGCAGTAAACGTAACAGTGTAATGTAGCCGTATCGGGATATAAGGGCATACCTCTCTGATTCACTGGGTCTTTGGCCACATACGCTACATAATCAGGCGTGTCCTGCACCAGACAAGAGGAAAAATCCAATTAGACCACATAAATTAGATGTATGTAACGACATTAAAGCCCTCATTGACTCTTGGGTCATGAGATAGGAAACTAGTCAAATGCGGCCCAGCCAGATACGTCTTGTCTGCCAAAATGTCCATTCCAGCTACAACAACAACAACAGTAACAACAAGGTACACATAGAGAGCTATCAGTGAAATGCTGCACTCACTGTGTCTCCCCCGGAGGCAAATGAGATGGACTGCATTGGATGATGTGCTATCACCTGAGACAAATAGATAAATCAGTGGCAGATGTGTGTATATACACACACACACGCTTATACACACATATAGTACAGTATATACATATGCACACACAAAATTTGTAATTGATCATAATATAATCCATACAAGCTATTGCTAAAATTGAAAAATAAATTATTATTAATATGATTATATTTTCTATATATTGGAGATTTATATAAAGTTGTAGTGACAGACGATCATTATCCAATAATGTAATTAAATAAAAGGATATTTAATCCTTCAGGAGACGACTATTGTAATTGAACATAATCTAACCTGTCGTGTGGTAGGGATCAGCAGACCAAGGCCGTCTATGGAAATATTGACTGCGATGCTCATGCCAGCAAATCGCAGGTTACTCTTCCCCATAACAGACTGGAGGGCTTTGTTCAGGGCCTGCACGAGAATGAATGCAGTGGAAGTTAAGATGCCATGTGTACAAAAGTGACACTGTAACCTGCAGGATACAGTGTCCGCCACACAATAATAATAATAATAATAATGAAACATGCAGAGTTGAAGTACAAGTTTACTATCAACCTTCTTCCTCCAAGGCCCCTTTCCACCTGGCACAGCTTCACAGAGCCTGTTGATGGCTTCCCTAATTAGGGGAATGAAGAAAGGTCAGAGGTCAAAATATAGTGGGAAATACATTATAGTGGACAAGGACACATTTATGATCTAAACTCCACATGCGTTTATGGTAAATAAAGAATAAATACATTAAAAAGATTCCAGAGACTGTTAGTGGGTATAACTGAGATGAAAAGTTTGAAATGTTTAACCTGGGTTCAAAGCTAAAACCTGAGGTTAAACATGAACAGATGCTGTGTTTACTCAGTCAGGCTGCAGTCATAGATTACAGTTCAGCCCCAGTTCAAAGCCTGTGTATGTCCACAGTGTACTTAACTAGCTTTCACCACTCACGTACATGGATTTTAGAGAAAACAATCACAATCACATAAGCAGGGCATCACAATATTATGCAAAAATTAATTAAAAACATGTAAAAGCTTTTTTTTATGACTATCATGAATCATAGTCACATTTATTTTCCACAGTGCAATCGTCTCTTCAGATTTGTTACGACGTTACAGGAAAGCTGCTATGCCTCCAGGGGATGTCTGCCTAATGCCCATTTAAAGCCTCGGTCCCCTGTGAGTCTGATGGCGGGACTGAGGCATAAATGTGGATTTGAGGCTGGAGCTGGATGCTCCCTCTGCCAGGGGACAGTGGGGACAGCAGTCAAGAACCCAGCTGCCCCTATCATGTGGCTCGTAAATATTTAAAAGGAAGCATCCCGGGCCTCATCTCGAGTTCAGGTCTTCTCAGGGATTTTTGACAAACGCCACAATGTTCGAATGACTCATGCTGATAAGAGGGCAGAGCGAGGGGGAAGGGAGAGAGAGAGAGAGAGACGGGCTGTTGTTGTTGTTGTTGTTGTTGTTTTGTACGTAGCCTTTGTATATTCCTTGCAATAGAATGCTGGGCTGGTGCTGTTGTGTAACACTGTGACGCAAAGAGGACTGTTGGGAAACAGTATTGTCTTCATATCCAGATGCTGAGATATTTCTGACAATCACTGAGTAATTTGTTGTACTTTTCCTCAATTCTATTGAGTTGTGTGTAGGTCATTAAGAAGATCCTGTTTTTGAATTGATGAATGCAGTTTTTTAATTTTGGCTTCGTTCAGGTGCCTACCCTAACAGAGACACGGGCCCCACGTCAGTGGCATCACAGGGGGATATGGACGTCCATCTCAAAGCAGCCTTTGATAAACTGCTTTCTACCACTTACTGGATGACAACACCCACAGTGAACTTGACTTTTATAGGTTGACAGTAAAGTCGATGACCGTAAGGATGGAAACTCAAATACGATTCATCAATCACATAAGATTCGGATGAAGACGTTCAATTATTCATAGAAATAAACCCGATGTATTATACAGCTTATGCTCAATATGCCCCCTCCCCCCAACCCCCACATACACACACACTGCTAATGTTTTGTTTTGCTGTTTTGTTGCAACTCCCACCCAAAGAAGTTACAGCCGCAGACATTATCCAGCAGGGTGTGTTTATGGGGACCACTGCAGCTCTCCACAGTCATTAGCGAACATCATCAATAATAGATCCCCCTCTATCACTCCATCTCTGCTGCCAGCCCAACCCCCCTCCTACCCCCTTGCACTTAAGCCTTGGATGCATGTTGGGCTCAGATTACGTCCAATCGATTGTGGAGGTGAGAGAGGAGGGTGAGAGACAGAAGGAGAGAGGGGGGGAGTGCACTTCTCCCATGTGGCTGAGGACTGCAAAGAACCCTGGGCTGATAACAATAACACAGCAAGAACACAAGGTTTTGTTTTATACATGAACATATGACCTCTCACACCACTTAACACTGTGCACAGCTGTATTTGCTTTTAAACTGGGACACACAACTATGCACTGCTGCCATCATGTCGATTTGTTTTTTATTTTTGCTTTGACATTATACATTCTTCTAAACTACAACTAGTTTATCATGTTTTGGTGAAATATACTGGTGGAAATTTGACTGTGCTGTATATGATTATTCTTATTGTAGGGGCTAATGAATATTAATTTCCCATCCATCTTGGATCATATTCTCCTGACTCATCCCTGCCAGTAGAGACGGTTACCAGCTTACCTCGTCACCTGAGTTCGTGTATTGAAGTCAAGGGAGCGCATTGACTTCAGCACTTCAATGCAGCCCATGTACTGCAAAGAGAAACAGAACAGGAGTTAAAACCACATTTTAAATATTAAAATGTTGTACATTTTTTTATTTATGTACAACTGACGTACTCAATGTAAACATGAACTCATGGAGCATATTGTTATTACCTGCTACTAATTAGCATCAGGATTATCTGTTAAAAATAGCAACAATAAACATTTCAGCCAGCACCGTGTTTGCAGTGTAACATTTCAACATGGTTTTCTAGTGATGCTTCAGGTTGTTCGATTTGCGAACACGGCCATTTGCAACAACGCGTCATATTCTCGCTCAAACCCGCATGTCGGACATGAAAGTGTTCTGCAGTGAGTAACAGCTGAGCAGCTTCCTAATGGCTGTCAGGCTGAGGTGCTAATGGCACCTTAACTAGATTATCAGCACTAAAAGCTCCAAACAGTGGACAAGCTGTAGCGTCTTGGTCCTCTGGAGGATCCTAAGGCCGCGAGTGTGTTTGTCCAATGCACACGAGTCGTGCATTTGAGCAGACTCACAACTTATATGCATATGTTTAAGGTTTAAATGAAAAATGTGATATCAGTAAAATCTATCGCCTAACGATTCTGTTTGGTAAATACACTATGTATCTATATGAATTAAGGTACTGTATATGTAATGCAATGAACAACTACAGAGAAAATAAACTGCTACAAACTCATCATTTGAAATGTGAAGGACAATAATCCATTCACCTTGATTACTCATTGTAGAACAACAGCTCAAGTCTTGTGCATGCTGCAGTTGTTTGGCTCAGTCGATGTCATACATTGTATCTACCAGGGATATTGCTTTCATGAGTACAACCATGAGCAGGCTGATCGCACAAATACACACGAGAGAGAAAGACAGACCGAGAGAGAGAGAAGCAACCACTGAGCTTGAGAGCTTAATGAGCTTCCTAACCAGATTTGGAGGGTGAGGGGTGGGGGTCTTTCATCAGGAAAATTGTCTCTCTCTCTCTCTCTCTCTCTCTCTCTTTTTACCCTCACTCTGGCAATGCCACCATTGTCACTCACTCATCTGCTGATGGAGTACATCCTTTCTTCTAACACAATATCTCCACTATCCCTTTGGCCAGGTCAACCGCATAAAAACACAGTGTATGCATGGTGTGTCTGCTCTGGCAGCACCGTGGCGGGCAGGTGACAGGTGTGTTTACAGGGTTGCGTGCACTCTGAAACTCACCAAAGCTTGGATAAGAGCAGGAAATCAATATATAGATACGCTCAGATTTTTTTTTTCCATGAATGTTGATGGGATGATTACTCCTGATTTTTCTTTACCACTGTATTTTCTTTACCATTAATGCAAACCTTGACAAAGTAGAATCAAAATAAATGACAGCTTGATGTTACTAAACCAGTGTCTCATTACAGATGACAGGTACCTGTAATTTGATTGGGAAATAAAACGACTGCTGTCTGGATGTAGTATGTCTGTGTAAAGGATGGCTGTTGTGGCAGCGTGACTGTTGTTGTGTGGAATGGCTGCTGCAGTGTCCTGGCTGTCGGGGATGGGCAGATGCAGACCAGACAGAGAACCCGACATGACCGCGAGGACAGAGAGGAGCAAACAACACTAAGCATCATATTATGTGTCTCCTCCTGCAGAAGGGTGACTGTGTTGTGTATGAGTGAGAGAGTGAGAGAGCAGGAATAGAGGGACAGAGAGCTTTGTGCCAGCGCAGCAGAAATCTGCCGTCACTTTGACACTAATACATGCGACCACTCCTCCCTGCATGGATTTACATCTGAACTGCACATAATACCACTGCTTCAGCTGCTGTCCGTGTTTACAGTACCGTACATGTGCACTGTTAGCTCACATGGGTCATCGGCGAGATGGCAACAATCGAATTTAAGCCGAGTCTTAGAATGAACTTATTTATTTGTCGGTGAACTGAGAGCGAGGGGCTCATTGAAATCTAGGAAAGCTCTGTGTAGCACTAATCACTGGACCCCTCCCATACTGACCCAACTGTCCTCCTCCACATCACATGATGCAAATGACTGTGATTAAATGTAATTGAATAGAGGAATGAATGGTGCCTGTGTAATGCCATTAGAAAGCATGTTTGGGTCCCAGCCTGTGCTAATCAAGAGCATGTCATTAGCTTGGAGGGCAGAGGGGAAAAGAGTAGTGCAAAGGGGGCGGAGGTGAGTGGGAGTAGGGAGCGGGGGGGTTTTGGGGGGCGCTAAGGGGAGATCATTGACATTGGCGAAAGGAAACCCTTTTGAAACACATATCATAAGCACGCATCTCCTTGCACCACAGAATTATCTATTAACGAACAAACAATCATTTCTTTTTTGCAGCTGGATTTGATTCAACAAAACAGCTTTTGCAATATTTATGTGTAATATTTTTAAAACACTATTAAATCTTACTAGAATTATCATAAGCACACATCTCCTCGCACCACAGAATTATCTATTAACGAACAAACAATCATTTCTTTTTTTGCAGCTGGATTTGACTCAACAAAACAGCTTTTGCAATATTTATGTGTAATATTTTTAAAACTATTAAATCTTACTGGAATTATGCTATCACAACAACTGGGATTCACCGTGCTTCGGGTTGTCGATTGCTCTTAACTCCAGGGTTTCATTGCACATGCAAACATAAACAATCCCAAAGCCACACAAAGAGCACCACTCCCACAAGCTTACAGTGGCGCTTACTATCAGACATAGGTTACATGCACTGCATATAAAGATGCCTATTGTTGGGAGTGCACCGTATGATGCGTACAACCTATGGTGAACTGCAGCAGAATCACAATCAGTACAGTCTGCACACATCATTTCATGGCTTAGCGTTTCACCGTGGTGCCTGTGTGCTATCCTGACGCAGTCTCCCTACCCGCCACACACAGGCATCTATCAGGATTAAATTATGTATTCCCCAGCCCTCTCCACATGAGCTGCATAAGAAACTGCCTGGCACTGTGGCGTCCTTTTGTTTCCCACCCAGAGAGAAAGAAACCTTTAAACTGGGTCATTAATATTGTGCATTCATTCACTCGCTCGCGTGGAAAGGTATTTGTTCAAAATCTGGAAAAGTTTTTTTTCGTATGCAAAAACACACAAACAGTGAATTTGTTTCTATTACAATGACTGTGTGGGATGCATCAGAAAGGTGGCCAGGTACTCACCCTGACAATATAGGATGCTCCTGGTCCTGCAATCTTCTTGTCAGGGTGCAGCCAGCCTTGGGAGGGTTTGTGGATGAAGCTGCCCTTGTGGTTGAAGTCCTCTCCTCCTAGCCACATTCCTTCCACCCGCGTCCTGCGGTTCATGCCTGACCTGGAGCTGCCGGGAAGACCGGGGCTCGCCATGACCTCTGTGGCCCCAAATCCGTGCCCGCCTGGACTGGCAGAGTTTGCTGCTGTGACTGCTCTCTGCCCCCGAATGGCCTGCAGGGAACAGGTGGTGACACACACAGGGTCACAGGAGTTAAGGACAGCTGCAAGACTTGCCACTGGCCCACTGGTTGAGGTTGCACCACTGCTTCTGTGTGATGCTGGAGAAGAGGAGACAGAGGCCTGGGAAGGAGCTGCTGCTGCCTTGCCCGAGTCCTTGCTGGAGCTGGAGCTGGAGCTGGAGTTGGAGGGACTCCGGCTGAGCAAGGAGTTGGAGAACTTCCATTGGGGCATCTTTGGGATGAGCATGCAGAAGGTTGTGGTGGCATCTTGTTCCCCATCCAGGCAAGGGGAGTCGGCCAGGGCTGTAGCCCCAGCAGAGGAGGAGGTCCTGGCACTGGGATCCAGAGTCGGCAGAGGAGGCAGAGGAAGACTTGGGGTGGAGGAGGGGACTACCGGCGTGGCCACAACTTTGCCGCTCATGGCTAAGCTCTGCATCAGGTCGTCGGAGGAGGTCACAGACTCGTTGCGAAAGCGGTCATACTTTGGCTTAAGGAGCATGCCCGGAGGAGCCGCCTGAAGCAGGAGCTGAGAGGGGGGATAACTGCCAGAGGATGGAGAGGGGGGAAAGGGGGAAAGGGGGA
The DNA here is from genome assembly GCA_016785345.1 of Trinectes maculatus. Lineage (NCBI taxonomy): Eukaryota > Metazoa > Chordata > Actinopteri > Pleuronectiformes > Achiridae > Trinectes > Trinectes maculatus. The sequence continues at coordinate 141,628 of JAFBJQ010040714.1, forward strand.
AGGGGAGGAGGGGAAGGTGTGACGGAGGAGGAGGGGGCGGGGGGGGCGAAAACTAGAGTAGCAAATCTTCCAGGTAAAAACGAAATGGATTGCGGTCTGGTCCTCTCCCGTTCACACACACCAACTGTCCCACTGTCATGCCGCACTCCTCTCTATCTGAACTGGCCTGCTTCCTTTCCCTGCCTTTGGCAAGCTCGCTCTTCTACACCCAGTCTCTCTCTCTCTCTCTCTCTCTCTCTCTCTCTCTCTGGATGATGTCATATGGTCTATTAGCCCTGCCCTGCCCAGCTGCTCTCAGACTCTATTAGCTAAAACACATCTGCCTGATCCACCCTGCTCGCTCGCTCTCTCTCTCACACACACACACACAAATCAACAACAACAACAAGGCTGTCAATATATAGATTGAGACAATCAAAGAAAGCAAATAATGTTACATTTGAGCTTCCATTACTTTTAAGCGAATGGGTTAAAGAAGGCGAAGCAAAGCCAGTACTCTCATCTTTTTCTTTAAAATACAGTATATATATTCACAAAGGAGGCAAAACAAAAACAACAGCAAAATACTGTGGCTATATTCAAACAACAGAATTCTTGATGGTGAATAAATACTGGCAAGAACATTAGCCAGTTTGTCTTAGTGTGTTATTGGCTGTGTGTTACCGACAATGCAGCCTCACACACAGGGCAAATATGTCTGAAAACATCACCATATTCCATCTGCCTGAATTCTCTTCCACACACACCGCTCCTATACGCCTCCCCAAAGAGCAATCAGCCGTCTCCGCAAGATCCTTCTTACACAGATGTATTCAAAGGTTAGTCGAGATTATAAAACACAATGTTGGTGACACAGAATCATTTACTGCACATTTATTTTTCTTTTCTTCTTATGCAGGTTCAAATCATGCACAAGCTAGAGTGAGCACAAGGACTTCAAAAAAATACCGTATGCATATGCAATGATCCATTATGACCACATAGGTTTCTCAGTTTGTTTGGAAATGCTGAAGGAAACCTTGAAAACAACGATGCTCAGGAACACAAGAGAGAGCAAAGAGGTCAAAAACAGGCATGAGCAAAAATAGTGTTTGTGAAATATTCCAAAGGGCAGCGTTATGTTACACAAAAGAATGAGTTATCTGCATTCCAATTCCACAAACAAGAGGTGACAAGGTCACCCCAGTAAACAAAACATATATCAATAATGAAAATACAATTTTACATTCAGACATGAATCAGAGGCAGGAAACTTACCTAAGCGTCAGGGTCAGAAGAGAAAATGGATGACAGTGAGATCCAACCCAATAAACAGCCAGTGACTTTTGTTAAGTATAATTATTCTTTTTGTTCCCATTAGAAACCAACTATAGATATGGCTGAATATGAGAGCAATTCCAATCCACTGCTCAGGAAACACAGAAACTACAGGTATTGAAGAAAACCAACACACACTCTCTTTCAACTGGCCAATCACTTCTTCTTTGTTTACTAGAGAAAATAAAAGGTTACTGATAAACTAGATGTAATCGATACATGTTGAAAGATGCACTGGCCTCGGAACATTCAGTCCCTTTTCTCGGATGACAAACAGACAACAGATGAAAATATGCTGGGTGTTTCTGTTAACATGTTTCACTCCTGACTTTGATACTTTGCATTTATATGTGGAACAACTCATGGTGTGAATACGCTGCCACTCATTAGCAGCCTTTAACAGTGATAACGACAACTGCCAGACAGCAACCTCAAACCATAGTGTTTGGTTACAATTTAAGACGACAGCTTGTCCTTACAAATCATTGACTCAGAAGAATAATATATTTATGTAAGCCTAAGTTCATATATATTTATATATATTTATATATAAGATCATATATATAAGATCTAAGAGACTTATTCGTCTTAGCCTGATACACACACACACACACACACACACACGCACACACACACACACACACACACACACAATACATTCCTGTCATAATTTCTTGATCAAACAGGTCCAACTGTTTTCATCATTTAATCATAACGTAGGCTACACTTAACAATTTAGCTAGAAAAATGAAAAGAATAGGAAATGTACATTTGAGACAGCTTTTTTTTAAAAACTTTTAAAACATATGCCACATTGATATACGTTCAAATACGTTATATAAGGACATAAATACACTGGGGGCTAATATAGAGGGTACTTGTTCATTTGTTTTTGATGTATCATGTGCCACAACAGTAGAGTCGCTATGTAGCACAGAGGTGGGTGAGAGGAAGAGCTCTCACTGATCCATTTGTTTGTCGCTGTCAGAGAGCTTCAAGCGAAGAATCAGAAACGTTTTGAATTAAATCACATGCACATAATTTAAATATCCAGGTCTTGTTTTACCAGTGACCCACACATCTGTAATTTTTCCTTAAACATTAGCTAATGTACGATTTAGGGAATTACAAATAATGCGCCCTGTTTTGCTAATAGCGTTTCCTCGTCTTACCGAGTAACTCGTGTTGTTTACAATAGACGATCTTTGAGAAGGGGGCGCGGGCCCCTCTCCTGACCAATCAGCTGAACGCGCGGAGCCGTTGGCGTTTGAATCGACGTCTGAAAACAGCGGCAGGTGACAGCGGCTTGTTTGGCTCCGAAACACCAGCAGAACTCAACCGGACCGACTCATAACACACGAAGACAGCTCCGTGGACGTACGACTTGTGCTCTACCGTTGATGATGTCATATGGTCTATTAGCCCTGCCCTGCCCAGCTGCTCTCAGACTCTATTAGCTAAAACACATCTGCCTGATCCACCCTGCTCTCTCTCTCTCTCACACACACACACACACACAAATCAACAACAACAACAAGGCTGTCAATACATAGATTGAGACAATCAAAGAAAGCAATAATGTTACATTTGAGCTTCCATTACTTTTAAGCGAATGGGTTAAAGAAGGCGAAGCAAAGCCAGTACCCTCATCTTTTTCTTTAAAATACAGTATATGTTCACACAGGAGGCAAAACAAAAACAACAGCAAAATACCGTGGCAGCACCTGCAGATATATGGCTATATTCAAACAACAGAATTCTTGATGGTGAATAAATACTGGCAAGAACATTAGCCGGTTTGTCTTAGTGTGTTATTGGCTGTGTGTTACCGACAATGCAGCCTCACACACAGGGCAAATATGTCTGAAAACATCACCATATTCCATCTGTCTGAATTCTCTTCCACACACACCGCTCCTATACGCCTCCCCAAAGAGCAATCAGCCGTCTCCGCAAGATCCCTCTTACACAGATGTATTCAAAGGTTAGTCGAGATTATAAAACACAATGTTGGTGACACAGAATCATTTACTGCACATTTATTTTTCTTTTCTTCTTATGCAGGTTCAAATCATGCACAAGCTAGAGTGAGCACAAGGACTTCAAAAAAATACCGTATGCATATGCAATGATCCATTATGACCACATAGGTTTCTCAGTTTGTTTGGAAATGCTGAAGGAAACCTTGAAAACAACGATGCTCAGGAACACAAGAGAGAGCAAAGAGGTCAAAAACAGGCATGAGCAAAAATAGTGTTTGTGAAATATTCCAAAGGGCAGCGTTATGTTACACAAAAGAATGAGTTATCTGCATTCCAATTCCACAAACAAGAGGTGACAAGGTCACCCCAGTAAACAAAACATATATCAATAATGAAAATACAATTTTACATTCAGACATGAATCAGAGGCAGGAAACTTACCTAAGCGTCAGGGTCAGAAGAGAAAATGGATGACAGTGAGATCCAACCCAATAAACAGCCAGTGACTTTTGTTAAGTATAATTATTCTTTCTGTTCCCATTAGAAACCAACTATAGATATGGCTGAATATGAGAGCAATTCCAATCCACTGCTCAGGAAACACAGAAACTACAGGTATTGAAGAAAACCAACACACACTCTCTTTCAACTGGCCAATCACTTCTTCTTTGTTTACTAGAGAAAATAAAAGGTTACTGATAAACTAGATGTAATCGATACATGTTGAAAGATGCACTGGCCTCGGAACATTCAGTCCCTTTTCTCGGATGACAAACAGACAACAGATGAAAATATGCTGGGTGTTTCTGTTAACATGTTTCACTCCTGACTTTGATACTTTGCATTTATATGTGGAACAACTCATGGTGTGAATACGCTGCCACTCATTAGCAGCCTTTAACAGTGATAACGACAAGCGTAGGTTGACTGCCAGACAGCAACCTCAAACCATAGTGTTTGGTTACAATTGACTCAGAAGAGTAATATATTTATGTAAGCCTAAGTTCATATATATTTATATATAAGATCATATATATAAGATCTAAGAGACTTATTCGTCTTAGCCTGACACACACACGCACGCACGCACGCACACACACACACACACACACACACACAATACATTCCTGTCATAATTTCTTGATCAAACAGGTCCAACTGATGTGCAAATGCTGTTTCATCATTTAATCGTAACGTAGGCTACACTTAACAATTTAGCTAGAAAAATGAAAAGAATAGGAAATGTACATTTGAGACAGCTTTTTTTTAAAAACTTTTAAAACATATGCCACATTGATATACGTTCAAATACGTTATATAAGGACATAAATACACTGGGGGCTAATATAGAGGGTACTTGTTCATTTGTTTTTGATGTATCATGTGCCACAACAGTAGAGTCGCTATGTAGCACAGAGGTGGGTGAGAGGAAGAGCTCTTACTGATCCATTTGTTTGTCGCTGTCAGAGTGCTTCAAGCGAAGAATCAGAAACGTTTTGAATTAAATCACATGCACATAATTTAAATATCCAGGTCTTGTTTTACCAGTGACCCACACATCTGTAATTTTTCCTTAAACATTAGCTAATGTACGATTTAGGGAATTACAAATAATGCGCCCTGTTTTGCTAATAGCGTTTCCTCGTCTTACCGAGTAACTCGTGTTGTTTACAATAGACGATCTTTGAGAAGGGGGCGCGGGCCCCTCTCCTGACCAATCAGCTGAACGCGCGGAGCCGTTGGCGTTTGAATCGACGTCTGAAAACAGCGGCAGGTGACAGCGGCTTGTTTGGCTCCGAAACACCAGCAGAACTCAACCGGACCGACTCATAACACACGAAGACAGCTCCGTGGACGTACGACTTGTGCTCTACCGTTGACAGAAGATGTCAAAAAGCCAGATATATTATTCCGATAAGTACAACGACGAGGAGTTCGAGTACAGGTACGATAGCAGGCAGTGTGCTAAGTTAACACCCGTCATTTTGTGGCTCAGTCGATAGTTAGCTAACTTAGCCCGGTTGGAAACGCTAGTTAGGCTAGCCTACACTGGCTCAACGTAAAGCTAATGACGGTTGTGTTAGCAAAAGACAGGTCTTAATGAATCATTTAAGCTCAGTTTAACACGAGTTAAACAAGTGTAGACAAAACTGTCTCATGTTCTACTAGCTGTATAACCGGTTGGTCAAATTGGTTTGAACTGTGTGAAGCTAACACTTTAGCAGCGGCGGGACATTAAATTTGTATTTTTTAAAAAAGAAAGAAAAATAAATCTTACATTTATACTATTGTAAACTGAACCCGCGCGTGTAGACGGTACCTGTGATTGACGTTAAGTTACTTCCGTGTCTGCCTCCTGTGACGTAATGCCATTTCCCGATGCCACCTTATTCCTCATAGTATTGTTTTTGTCTTCCCGCAGACATGTCGTGCTTCCGAAGCAGCTGTCTAAACTGGTGCCCTCCTCCCACCTGATGACAGAGGAGGAGTGGAGGGGACTCGGGGTGCAGCAGAGCCAGGGCTGGATTCACTACATGATCCACAAACCAGGTGTGTAATCACCTGAAGGACAGGCCTACATTTTTTCTCTTCCACTTTTTACCCAGAGAGCACTTAACAAGCACACAGAGGTCACACTGATAGCTGTAATTATTACTTCAGTTTAAGATCATTAGGAGATGAACTGTTCAAAATCCAGTTTACATTGCCAAAATAAATAGTAAGTCACTTCTGGGTTAAATGTGTTTTTTCATCAGTCCATATTCTGGTATTTCTGAAGTTACTTTTTATTTATCAACATTAACCTAATGATCAGAATCAAAAAGCTGCATTAATAAAGTGATCGGTAATGTTTGTTTTTTCTAGTTTTAATGTTATGAAAGTTTATCCTCTAAAAGTTGCTAGCAGTAGATCACAACTCTGGTTGGCTATTCAGGCACTGGACCATGAACTGTTGTTTCTGTGGATGATGATGCTGAGTGGACGTTTCTTTGCTTTATTCACCAGAACCACACATACTACTATTCAGAAGGCCTCTCACAAAGGATTAAAAGGGAACCGTCTTGCTGATCTGTATCGTCTTTGGACCATACACTACTCCCACATACTTTGTCTGTGTTGGTTGTAATGTATTGTGTAGAACACCTTTTAGTTGTATTATATTTTTGTTCTTTCAGGGTCCCTCAATTTTTAGAGGTAATGAGAGGCATATATGTTGATTCTGCTGTGAATGATATCTTTATAAATGATATGATGATGTTTTGCCCGTCAGTTGTACATTTTTCATGTTTTTAAATGTCTTTTGATGGCGTTTTGTTCTGCTTTATTTACGTCACACGGGCATAGGATTTTATTTTTCTTAAGCCCTTGATTTTCGCAAAGGAGCTTTGTGTGTTTGAACATTTTATGTTCCTTATACATATGTTTGTGTTATGTATATATATTATTTCTAGGTATTAATTGTCTGACTTAAAAAGCGCTTTGTTGCTGAAAGAACAAAATAAAATCTAATGTCTTCACACGTTTTGCTCATGCATATTTTTTCCCCCCCATTTTCTACATATGATATTCAGTCAGAAATATTGACAATAAGTGGGGTGACAAACTCTGAGTGTCTAATGCCCATAGAAAAGGCTGGGGTCCCGGCCTTGTGTACTGTCACTTTCTCTGGATTATAAGTACCAGGACCAGGTTTCTTGGTTGCATCTCTGGGTAAGTTGTTTCGCCCCAGCATGGAAAATGCTGGCTGTCTGTGTAAATATACACCTGGTTCAGTAATGTTGTACCTGCAAGGCCCAGGTGTCTTGGCTAAATCCACAGATGGTCCTCCTGTGCTGTAACTACCTGATATTGTGTAGCTTGCACTTGCGGGCTTGTTTGGGACTCGAGGGCCCATGAGCGGAGGGAGACTGTACTTATTAGGAGCCGGCACTGAGTCGATGCTGCGGTAGTGTGTGCGAAAGCCCATCGTGTAGGATGGGGGTCTGCGCTGAAGGTTGCATGGCGGTGCTTTCTCAGGACTGTATGCACCAGGTCCAGGTGTTTGAAACAGCTCCTCTATAGTGAAGAGAAAACAGTTATATAATATTAACCGTCAACCAAGCACCATATGGTAGAGTACACTTCAGGAAGTGCAGACTTTAAGTATCTGCAGCTGACAGTGGTTCCGAAGTGTCAGAAACAAATGTTTAACCAATATAACATTGCAGTTGGAAAATGTTAATTTTTTTTTAAAAAAGCATTAAAATTAAATATTTCTTAATAATGAGGAGACTCACTCTGTTCTTTCATTCTGCCCAACATAGAGTATGCAGGTGTGCCATCCCTTCCAAAGCGAGTTAGCTTAGCATCAACATGATACTGAGGTCCTGGACTGCAGTCAACAGCATACACTGGAGAAAATGTAGACATTTGTTATAAAATCAATATTTGCAACAGCCCCATATTGGACTGACATAACACAACACTGTGAGAAATAAACACAGAATGATTAAGTGTAGTCCCCCTCTGCTGGTTCCAATTTGACATTACATCACTTCAGTGTCCCTGACAAGCACATGTGATACAATATATTTTCTTATAGTTAAATTACTCTGACAAGTCTCGAATCTATTTACCTCATTTATTCTTGATTTACACTGAAGCTCTGACCGAAACATAATCAAAATATTGATCATCAAAATCTACAAGTAAGAAAAACAAGATGATTCACTATTGTCACTCATCCTGCCATGGAAAGAATAGGCGGGACTCGTTGGTTTGGTGAAGTCATGACCAATAAATCCAATTGTCGGAGGAAGCCCGTAGCGTCCAGGTCCTGGCCCTAGACACAGGGAGACACGTCACAAAGTTATACAATAGGGCCTTCATACGTCACACTTATTGACAATGTCACATACACATTATGTGCCATGAATTTCATATGCAGTATACAAACCACAACAATTTGTACCTATTAAAATGGCATCTGTTCTTTGGAAATGACATATTAAACACACACAGCTTAGGCCCTGCAGCTCGATGTCCCATATTAAAATAAGATTATATGCAAGCGGTGTGTTTTGCAAATAGGGGCAAGTCGGTGAGTAATATATATATATGTCTACAAATTCATAAGATTACATTTGAAATAACCTTAAATTACTGTCATTTGACAACTTGATTGATTATTATTAACGCAACAAACACAAAACTACTCTGCTTCATTATTCTGCTCCCGGAGACATCTGGCCAATTAGCCGCTAGCAATTTAAAGAGTGAATGTGAGTTTGGTTTGCTGTGCACACTGGAGTTAAACAAACAGCAACCAGAGCAGGACGGTGCTGCAGGCAGCCGCACACAACATCAAGACACAACACAGGGCAAAGAATGACATCAGCAGACAAGTGTTCAGCTGCATGTGCACCGTGTAGGAGAGGTGGGAGCATTTTTCTCAGAACGAGTCCTGGCAGGTCCTGAGAAAAACCTCCACTTGATGTGACCAACTGGAACACAGCTAATCACATTCACATCTTAATGCAGCGTGCAATAATCTATTTTCCATTATTCAAGTTACCTTTTTCTCTTCCTGCAATCGCTGGGTATTTTTTCTCCATTGGAGATTTGTAGAAGCGATGGAAGTCCCTCACTAGTGGCAGTGCTGTGGAAATATTCACACACCTTATATCATAACAAGACACAGAGCAAACAAAGCAATTATTGACTATTCTTTTAAGTCATGGACATAAAAAAATGTTTTCATTACCTTACCACAGGTACGTCTTTCACTCAGACCATACTCAGAAACTCAGGCTGTCAGCAGATGAGCACCTCCTTCCTTAATTAACATAATATTATAGTAGAGTTTATCCAGGTTCCACTTTTACCTGTGCCTCGACTAACACTGAAACTCAACCCCCGGATGATCCAGAATAAATCTCTAATATCCTCTAAAACAATCGAGACACCTGAGACCTGTAAGAAGTGTCAACACTGGGTTTTATCTATCTGCCTGTTGGTCCTTTTGTCCAAATGCTCCATCCACAGAGGCTCACACAGGTGAATGAACCCTCCTATCACAGGGCTGGATGTGTAGGTGCACTCAGCTGCTCTTTGGGAACAATGTCATCACTCCGATTCCCTCTCATGTAACCTAGCTCCCCCCGCAAACCGTGAAACCAGGATCCCCCTCACCCTCCTTTCTCTTTTCACCCCTTCTGCTCATCGCAGTGTGGCGACGCAATGTCACCCTGCAGCCAGGCATGGAGTTGCCACGGAGACTGCTGTGGACACTTTGCCGCAGCCGGGTCCCCTGCACTGCAGACTTATTGTTGTCACGACAGGCACGAGGAGAAACTGGATGCATGAATCACATAATCTTTTGTTTTTACATAAACGTTCACCTTAATCACACAAAGTAGGAAAGTATATATATATATATATATATATAAAAGGCCAACACAGATGTGGGGTCAGACGCAGTGCAGCACACCTGGAGCAGTTACAAGCTGACTACCTTCATTTAGCAGGCCCCATTGATCTAGTCATAAATTGACAAAATGCAGCTGGACTACACTGCTGGAAATTAAACTAGCAACCCTCTGGTTTCTCATCTTCGACTTCAGGTCAAACCAATTACCCCGACGCCGTTACAGTTGAGCCCTCTTTGATCTCCTCTAATCCCAGCCATAATTTGTAGTTGCGATTTGAAGGCGCGGGTTTAAAGACCTGAGCTGCCAGTTGCCAGAGGCCACAGAAACCGAGAGGGTTGACAAGTGACATGTGCAGAAAACAAACATCAAACTTTAACAGGCTCGAGCTCTCTCGGGGCTGCTGCTGCTGCTTTGGTAACCCAAATCTGGTGTTAGCGGCAACACGGACACAAAGGATGCACATCCAAGTGTGGACATATGTACGGTACAGTATGTGCACACATATGCTTTCGGTCTCCAGCGCAGCAGCTCGGGGTCAGAGAGTCAGTTATCAAAGCAAAGGGCCTTCTGAAGCGGCAGGGTTGTAATACAGCTGACAGCTGACAGGAAATTATCTCCAGACTTAACGAGCCTTTCAAAGGAAATGGAGCAACACGGCCTTCACAAACAACCACGCTGAAGCTCATCTGCTCGCGGCATTGCTCACACGCTGCATCTGCAGAGGCAACGTTGCTCTAAGGAGTTTTTCCCCACACAGTTATATAAAATATATAATCATATGAAAAAGAAAAACAAAGCTTTAACCGTAACCAATACACACGTTAGAAATTCTTGTCTGGTTATTAAACATAGTGGAAATCCAACAAAATCCTAGATTGTATACAAATTTTATTCTTGTTTGTTTTAAAAAGGCACATTATTTATTATGAATTGGGGCTACATTTTGATCAAATTTGGTACATTTACATAAATTAAAAAAAAAACTTCATTCTTGATTTTTAAGTTGATTGCTTCACAAATCAAAATTAAAACAAAAAAAAAAACACAATAGCTTATGAACTGTACAATCAAATCTCAAGGCAGGTGAGGTGATGTTCATGTTTGGACACCATGGTCTCAGTTTGCGCTTCCTGGTGCACCACTAAAAGAAGCATCTCCTATCATGTAACTGCGAAGTCCATTGTTTGAGTAGGCCAGAGGCCTCAAATGCATCATGTCACTGTCTCTCCTCAAGTTTCCTGTCAATCTCCTAATGTGCTGTTTAATAAAGGCAAAAAAGCCCAAACGTCTCAAAAATGAAAAACATTTCAGCTTATGTTTCTGTAAAGCATATGGTTGGCATATGTCTTCTTCCAGCAGGACACCAGCACCAGAATTCCATCAAACATCTCAACGATTGGGTTAAAGCTTGCCATGAAAAAAAAAAAAACCTTTGATAGCACAAACTGTGCCTTTTCTTGTTTGAACTGAAAGAACGACAAGGGCAGAAAGAGTATGCGCAGACAATGACAATGAAAAATGTTTTTTTTTTAAAAAAATGATATGACCTCTAGCTACAAATAAATACCACAGATAGAAAATATAACAAAATATTTTGCTTAAAGTCAGGTAATTACAAACATAAATACTTGATTATTTCTTCTAGTGATTATAAAGGCAGTACAGTGAATAACAAAAAAGATGCTATGGTGCCTGTAAGTGGCCAGGAGTCTGGAGGAAGGAAAAATAAACGTCACATATAAATGCATCCGCTCTATTGGCACCTAATAACATACACTCGCACACACTCACACACTCATTCTCCAGACCCCGCTATCTCTTCCTTTCAGGCTGAGCCAGTCCCGACTCTCTCTTCTCTTTCCATTCACTAGCATATTCACAAATAATGTACAATTTGGAGGAGGGCTTGGCTTCACTTTGTGAAGGTTTCTGTGGATGACAGAAAAACAAAGCCACAACATTTACATAAGATCACGTCATCGTTTCTACAAACACAATACAGATCACTCATCAGAACCTGTGGAGTGAGAATGGTAGAATGGTAACTGTCCTGCAGGAGCAAACGCGACCCCACCGTGACAAACAGGTTGAACTGAAAGATCGACCATCGGATACGTTTTGAACTTAATGGTATTTCTCAACAATAAAATAAAGAATAAAGAATAAAAGCTTTGCTATAGATATGCATATCATTATTAAGCCACATGGTCCCAGTCAAAACAAACACTACTAGAAGTCCTGCAGCAATAGAATAGAATAGAATAGAATCTGCTCATACCATCGTTCAGGGGTGTTTTTTGTGTCCGGTGTGGGTAGCTGGGCATCTGCTGACAAGAGCAGCTTCTGGTCTGCTTCCTCCCCACCGCCAGGAAGGTCCGAATGCTCCCCTCCATCTGCATCAGCAAGGAAAGGATCCGAATCGGGGTCGTATTCGTAGGAGTAGTAGGACGCCTCTGCCATGGAGCCCTGCTCCTCTTCACCTGAAGGGATTGGGTTTTTGGGCGACAAGGGCGTTAGAAGTTATACAGGCTCATTATCCTGTACAGCTTTTGGTCTTCAGCAGCAGTGCCCCAGCAGTAACAGTAGGGGGCCTACCATGCTTAAAATACCACTTCAAAATCCCTATTATTTTCTTGAGCGGTTGTGTTTATTAAATAGCTTTTGCTTATTTGTGAGGTTGCAACTGCCACTGGACTTTATGGAGAGTTGTAACACACAAACACAAAGACGACACAAACATCTGATCCGTATCCGGTCATTCATGACAGGACGGTATGCACACAATGGGCTGAGATGAAGCCTGCACGTGTGCATCTATTACACTGTATCCTGTCGTACGAGTTCACTAATGAGACAAGTCTGCACAGGGAAGCTAATTCCAGAGCTTCTCTTCCCCCTTTCAGTCAAAACTGTCAGCTCCTTGGCACAGCCCACCTTCACCTGCTACACCCTGCCTGCACTCAGTGGGCATGTTGTCAGCATTTTAATGGTTTACAATGACAGGGTTTTTACAGTACTCATTATTCAATCTGAACCAACCCTGGGGTTATCATATTTTACGTGAGAATGTGTTGTGTGTGCGCTCATTTGCTCTCTGTATACATAATGATAATACAATGTGTGTATGTATGTGTGTGTGAACGTACTGGGTATCAGAGACAATGTTGCAGATACGTTTAGAGGTGCTCGCCAACCGGTATTAAACTACGTCTTAAAAAGACGATTAAGTTATATGTCGTGTATGTGTGTGTGTATATATGTACATGTAAGTACACAACAGCAATCATGTGGTACGTGTGAAGCCTTAGCTTTTTGTACTATGGAGACCTTTTCCCTTAGAGCAGCTTTGTGAGCTGCAGCTATTGAGAGCTGCAGGCTGGGAAACAAGTCAGTGCAGGCTGCGCTATCGCTCACCCACACGCACACAAACATACACACACATGCACGCACACACACACACACCCACCCACTATAAATCCCTGCACATCCACAAACTGTGTGTATGTACTACAGACGCGCTTCCGAGCCTTGTGAACAACTGCAGTACACCGCAGTGTCTCTTTACGGTTTCACAGCAAAACGTAACACAGTTACGTCCTCTCCCCACACAGAGCCAAACATCCGATCAGGAATTCCCTGGCTGCCTCTCAGGGAAGTGACAGAGGATCTAGGCTCATGGCAGAGCAACAATCGAGCCCGAGTGTGAAACCTATCCACCTATTTATCACACCCATGTAGACATGATGTGGTGGCAAGGGAATGTGCTGCCACACAAACAACGTTCCTATTCCAATTTTCCTTCTCTTAACCCGTCTCCATTTTGACCCTGCTCCTTTTCTGTCTCGCTCCAAGATTCTTTGTCATTCCTGTTCTCTGTCTGCCTTTCCTCTATCCTCAACATAAATACACACATAAATACACACATTCTATGTGGAATCTAACACGCAACTGACACACAATCAATATGTATTTGGACATTCCAACATTAAGTGCCAGTGTCTGACACTGATACTCAGATTAAGATTCCCACAGGGTATATTTGGCCTTGCGCAGACAGAGGGAGGAAAGGTTAGAGAGTAAAACAGAGGAAATATAGAGAAATTAAAGGGAGAGTGCATGGGTATGATGGGAGCTCACAGAAGATGAGGTTACCTGTGTGTACAGGGACAGAGGGCTGCTCAGTTTCCTGGCCTGCTGCTGGTTGCCTGTTCTCCACTGGGGTCTCCACTAGTAAGACAAAGTTATTTTTAGTCTTATTAGTCACATTTATGTTTAAAAGAAAAAAAAAAACATTTTCCACCCAACTGAATGGCATTTTCTTTATCATAACAATGATTTACACCCTGTCTCAACAGAAGCTTGCATTAAAATGACAAGGGCCAAACCATGGCCATGGGGGCCAATGCGGAAAAGAAAAAGTCTCTTTTTCTTTTTCAAAACGGGGAAATGGCAGCTTTATTGTCCCCCACACAAACGTACATAAACAAACAAGGTCAGGCAGTGCCAAACCAAAAATAGGACTCTTTTGATTATCTACACAGCGCAAACCGCTTGGCACAGAGTGAACTCTCTAACCACCAAAGTTTTGTCTATGTCTATTCCCCAATCTGCCCCACAACATCAAGGCTCCTTTGTTGTTGGGCTGTGCGTCGGAAAGGAATGTGACAAGGATTTCAAAGGGCTGGACAAAAGCACTCTGTCATTTGGACAGAGCCCTGTAATACAGCAGGGAGCAAAGGAGGGTGGGGGGCAGGGGGTGCGACTGGTAGAAAAGTCCTCCAGTAATCAGCTCGACACCTGAACAGCTGTTTCGACAGCACAGATCACGGTACCTTCAGATGAGACCCTCAAAGACAGGCAGAGCGAACGCTTGTGTCTTCTAAACATTATGAAAAACAGTTGCAGCTTGATCCTGGTGTTGTGCGCTTACTGTGAGGACACTGCGACAGTGGAACCTGCTTGATGCGTGTCCCGTTTCGACAGGCAAACACTTCCATCTGACACTGGTTCTGGTAGAGCTGCCCGTCGGACCCACAAACTGGGTCTCCATCGTAACCGCAGTCCCTGTAGCAAGTGCAACGCTCAAACTGCTCCTCCTCCAGGCAGCCGAACACATTGTTACACTGGTTTGCCTGCACAAAGCCTGCACACAAAAAAACATAAACAAAGTGACTGACGGAAATGGGTGTGTCTGCATCATTAGGGACACAGAATGAATCTCACCTATCCACTGATTGGTTGAACTCTCCACCTCATTGCAAGTTGTTCCATCACATAGCTCCCGTGCGAGGGGACTGCTCTCGCTAACGTTATAGAACCGGGTGGCCTCGAAGGCTGCACAAAAAAGCAGAGACCCACACACACACATAACAATGACGATGCTAACCATAACTAGGTCATAAACTTGAAAAAGAAGAGACCAATTTCCATAAAAACTAGCCACTTCATAAATCACGGTGAGTTGGACGTTTTTTTCCCTGCTCTGTAACTCTTTAAAGAGCTGCGCGTAAAATATTCATCAGAGGCACACCTGGTTCGTAGTAGTCATAGATCTTGACCGGAACAGGCGCCGTCTTGCCCACAATGTACTCCCGGACAGCTTGAAAGGCCACACACGTCACACACTGGCTGGGAATCTAGGATGGGATGGAAAACACACAAATAAAAGGAAAACATCCACAAACACAAATATTGTTTTTCATACTTTAATCATAATGTGCAGATTAGTACGTAGCTTTTTCCTTATTAACCATCACTGTAGCATGCAAAGCAATGGGGGTCTGGATGAAACTCACCTCATCAAAGTAGAACAACACTTTTCGCCCATTCAGCTCATATCTCTTTAGACCCACTCTCTTATCCATAAGCAGCTGTTGAGAATGAGTCAAACAGACTCAGCATGCAGAAAAACACACAGCAGCAGAACAGGACTGAAGTAGAAACACACAAACAGTAGTAGTAGTAGTAGTAGTCCTTATTGTGGTGTTGGTATACTGTAGAGCAGACCTGGGCAAATTACGGCCCGCGGGCCACATCCGGCCCTTTCTACGTCTCTGTCCGGCCCGCGTGAGGCCAATCATAAATTGCAACATAAATTAAACAAATATCTGTGTCATGCTTACAATACAACTGTGCTGCTTTTATTTTGAAATGTTATTTTGAAAAGCGTTTACATTTACGTTTGTATTACTTCCGTATCGACGTATGTGCGTGTGTGTTGTGAGTGAAGGTGAACAGTGATAAGTGACACTAGCCAGGTTACCCTGAAGATGTCGGCTCACACTAAGAAAAGAAAAGTTGGTAACGAATGCCGTGTTTTCAACAACACATGGACTGCCAAGTATTTCTTTCTCAGAAATGAAAGATAAAGCTTAATCTGAAGAACAGAGCGTCCGAATGGCTGAAAATATTTTTGCATCTATGTTTCAATAATATAAATGGGAGAGACAAAAGAATAGAAACACCTGAATACAACTGAACAGCCTCTAAAATGATCATTAAACTTAACACCTCCTTAACATAGTAACATAGTCAACATTATAACCATCCAAAATATAGGATACATTAAAGCACTGCTGTATTAAACTGCATTCGTTTTAGCTAGGTGTAGCTAGATAAACAGCCAGCTGTTTGTGCAGTGCACATAGTAGCCACAAACAGAGACATGAACCCTAATCAGCACCACAGAGAACTGGACAGCTCCATGTCATGCCAATCAGGATTTCCTATTCTCGCAATATTAAACATAATGTAGTAAATAACATTAAAATCCAAGGCTGATTTAATCAACATGTCCTAATGGTTTCACAAGCCATTTCAACAAACTGAACGGCATCCCACTGCTCTTCGCCCAGTAATGGATCTTAGCTGTCGTAAATCCGTTAACTGGTGAACTTCACTTTGTCATATTGTATAGTCACATGGTCTACATCTGAATGTGCCCTGTGAGCCCCAACTGCAACGCAAACCATATGCAATCTACCTTGTCATGACAGCAGCGGTGGAAAACAAACAGGTCACCAACGGACATCAGCAAGGGATCATAACTTTACAGCAGGGTGACACATGCATGGCCATTTCTGATTAATACGAGTATGAATCAGTATCAGTGACGTGGGAGCTGTTTACAGCAAATCTGAGTGTGTGCATAGAGAGAGCCAACAGAGCTAATTCCCCCCGCAGGAAGATTTTTCATTCTGTCAAAGGTGGCAGCCTTTGGACAGCAGGGGTTTATGAGGTGCTCAGCCTGAGCTGGCGCCACTGACACACACACACACACACACACACACACACACACACACACACACACACACACACACACAAAAGTATTGTTTATCAATCCAGCAACTAGAAAAGGACAATGAACTCCCATGGCTCAAATGTTATACCAGCGGTGTGCTCTGTGTGGTCGTTAAACAAAGCTCATTACATCGGGTGATAAGAAGCCATGGCTGCAGTAGCTCCCAGTCAGTGATCAGGCTAATCATTCATGACCAATGCATCCATGAAAGCAACTAGACATGACTTTTGCAGCCAAGCTTGCCACCATAAATTGAGGAATGCAAGTGGCAGTTGGGCAGGCAGCAGTAAAACTCCAAGGGAGGCCAGCAGGGGTGTAAACTGAGCTTGTTATCCACTGCAGTTCAGGTCAGCCTCAACTGACACACTCTCAGCAGCATATGTATGCATGTATGTGAGGGAGAGTTTAACATCTCCCCAGGTAGCAGAGAGGGGGCTCTTTTAGAGGTGGATGCCTGCCGACTAAGGCCCCATAAGACTGAGTAATGAGGGGAAAGCTTCTGATGGGTGGCTGAGGAGCTGACCTGGATTCAGTCCTTAAAGTTACCCCCCACTTTCTTTCATTCTCCATCAGTGTAGCTGTTTCTAAATTACTTCTGTACCAGTTTACTCTTGTATAATGTATGTACTCTTAAAGTCTGAGGCCCAGTGAAGAGAGAGTGTTTGGTCTCATGGGCCCAGAGAGGTGGCCTCTAGTGGCCTCTGACCCTGAGACATTGTAACTCCACTGGCCCCCAGGTGGTTGGTCACTCTCATCATCCCCGTCATAAAACGGACCTTCATCTTCCCAACCACACCGGTCACCAGTGTGGTCCATTCTACACACAAACAATCACCTGATATAATTTCTCTCATTGCCCATGAACATAACCTGGTCTCCTTGTGGTACCTAAGGTGTTCTGGGATGTTATCAGATTTAGTGTGTGTATGTTCATAATGATGTACAGTGTCTAGACTTTTGGAAAAGTGTGAGCTTAGGTGTGTTGAGTAAGTACTTACCCTTTCAAGACTTTCAATATCTGCTCGAAAACCAGATATCATGGGAACTTCTATGACAGCCATGTTGGATGAGCCTGAATGGAGCCACCTGGACAGAGAGTGAGGGTTTGCATGAGCACTGGATGCTTTAAAGAGCAGATCTATGTGTACATATTATTTCTAAACAGACTGTTTTTTACCTAGCACAAACTTCTAAGGAGATGTGAAAGTCCATTTTGTCCTGGTGGGCTGCTGGGTCGTCATCATCAATGGGCGCCCGGCGCTTCCGGTTGAGCTCTGATCGGTTGTCTGCGCGACTTCGAGAGCGCAAGGAGACATGACGGGAAGATGAGGATGAGGAAGAGGAAGGCTGCGGGTGTTGCTCCTGAAAAGGTTCTTTAAGATCCACTTTGAGCTGGAAGGCTGGTTTGGCTACTGGGTCAGGTACGTTGTAAGACACATCAATCTGCAGACGTACAGATTTCAGCAATGTTATTTAGGAAAGCTGTGAATATTAAGACTTCAACAGTGTGGCTTGATCAAATGGTCCTGTATGTATGTATGTATGTATGTATGTGTGTATTCTGTGTATGTGTGTATGCATGCATGCATGTGTGTATGTATGCATGCATGTGTGTATGTGTGCATGCTATCTTTGTGTGTATGTATGTTTGTACTGTATGCTGTTCACAGCAGATGAAAGACACTTTTTGGCATCAAAGACTGACAACATACTGCTCTGAGTTCAAACAGTTGGGACCTTCAGCACTGAAAAGGTTAGAAAAGCAGGATAAAAGACGTAGGCAGCGCTTTAAAGCATAAACCACAAATCATATTCACTGGACACAAGACATGCATTCAGCAGACTACTATTTCAGCCTGAGGGCAACTCGCTGCTTTGACGCCCTTTTTAATTTAGAAGATTATTATTGCTCAAACTGCTGAAATGTTCAATAAATCAGTCAGTGTGATTTGAGACCTTTGCAAAGCTGCTAAATAATAATCCTGAGACACGGGACATATGCTCATCACACACAGTACGACTACCAACACATACACAGTCAGATCTCTTCGATAGCCCCGCTCTTGTATTTCATGTATTTCATTGGAGCCCAGGTGCTGCTGCCCCGAGGGGCTGTCAGAGAGGTGTGTTGATTCAGAGAGGAGTGTACGGAGGGAAAGTAGCGAGGGAGAAAGGAGTGGACAAAGAAACTGTGTGTCTGAGTGAGAGAAACTCGCTAAAGAGTTGGAAGACTCCACAGACACTCAGCAGTGGAATCCAACATCCGCCGCCTTATCTGGCTCTGACTCTGACTCAGTCCTGTAACCAAAGCAAGTCACATCTCTCATACAGGTTCCTAAAAACGGGATTGTAAACATCCGTCTTTGCTCATCACCGCATAGTTTTATCTGTTCATTCATGCCCTGTTTCAGTTTAAGAAATGTTGTTTAAAAATAAGGGAGAACAGATTATTATCCAACAAGAGGAAAAATGACTCCAGCTGTTTATGAAAAGGGGGTTTTGTTTATCTCTGCTAAAAGTAGCACAAGGTGGATGTAAACAGCATCTTGGCTGAGGGACTGCAGGAATCAACAGGAATGATCAACACATTCCAATACGACTGGCTCAACTCGACCAGATTACTCCAATTTATGGGGAGGTATTAATGGGCGAGAGCGACCGGCTCTCCCCTGCTGGGGAGAGCTTTGCCACAGGCCGGTGAGGTAAGCATAATATTGCCGTTATTTTTGGACAATGTTCAAGAGTTGCAAATGTGTCTGTTTGCGTAAGCTTGTTTGTGTAGTACTACATTACCTGCATGAGACAGCAGCCCTCTCCTTTAGCGCTCACAAAAAGGCCTGTGGGGATACTGGGGATCTGAAAAAAAAACACACACACACACAAAACAGAAGTAGTAAAGAGAGTGATGGAGGGAAGGAGAGGCGAGAGGGTCATTCATCAAGTGAATGAATGCTGTAGTCTGCTGCATTGCCACTAGTGGCTCCCTGGCTACTAACCAGCAGGGCTTAATTGCCCCCAATTAAGCTGACACCACAACACTCAGTGGTAGCAGCATGTCTGGCAGAGAGACCATGCTGCCCTCTCACCTGAACCTCTACAGCACACACACACACACAAGCACTGATGACCTTGCACCACAGAGCCCTCGCCAAAGTGAATGTAATGTGTGCCCAAACTGTCAAGTTGGCCACAGGGCTAATAAAGTGCAGCTATTAAATCAACAGATCAGCCAGGTGCCCTCTGGGAAATCCAGCCTGGTTTAGTTTGGCGGAGGGAAACGGTTCTGGCTGAAAAGCGACCGGACATGGAAAACCAGACATTTTTTATGTTCAATGCCAAAATGTGGCTCTGGTCAGTAGTTGCTCATCAATCACTGTAATCATTAAATTGTATTTAAGAGCGGGAGTTTGTCAACTGGGACAAACAAGCTGACAAAAACAAATACACACACGCTGATGAGATTACCTTAGCCCTCTGAAGGAGTTTCTTGTTGTCCCCGTTGAGTTCAAAGGTCTCCTGGAAGTCGAGGTTGGTGGAAGCCAGTGAGATAGTGAGGTTGACTCCTCCCACGTAGGACAGGATGGCATACTCTGACAGTGCCTGCAGAGCCACACATGTGTCCTGGCACAGGAGAATGAATGAATGAATGAATGAATGAATGAATGAATGAATGAATGAATGAATAGATAAATAAATGTTCAAAAACTTCAAATCGATGTTGCTTCAAATGCTTGGAGAAAGGGTGAGGTCAGAGGAACACAGCTACCTGCGTGGAGGAGAAGCCGCCCAAGGCATTCCTTTGCTGGGAGAGCCATTTGACCACAGGCAAGGCAGAAGCCACATCCCCCAATAGGGTGTAGGTCAGAAGACCGTAGGCTGTCATCTCCACCTCTGCTGACACCACTGGAGGAGTTGGAGGGGGGGTTTGGGGGTCACAACAACTGATTATAAAGATCCTACTTTGGACTGTGAAATCAGGGGAATACACAGGGGTGTTGGATAGCAGAGTAATAATATTACTGGATGTACAGTATACCTGACTGAGAGAGGCCGTCACTGAAGCCCATGAAAGTGTCCTCATCCGTCATGGTGCTGCCCGTCAAACTCCAGTGTGTGAGTCCATCTGTGGAGACAGAGTGAGACTGAGGCTGGTCACAACAACTGATTATAAAGATCCTACTTTGGACTGTGAAATCAGGGGAATACATAGGGGTGTTGGATAGCAGAGTAATAATATTACTGGATGTACAGTATACCTGACTGAGAGAGGCCGTCACTGAAGCCCATGAAAGTGTCCTCATCCGTCATGGTGCTGCCCGTCAAACTCCAGTGTGTGAGTCCATCTGCGGAGACAGAGTGAGACTGAGGCTGTATGTACATGAGTACACACTGTATACTATACCTGCTAATCTAGTAAATAAAACGAATTTTTTTTTTGCGTACACAAAATCTGCCTACTACACAATCTGGGGGGGGGGGGGCATCCTGTACCGTTATCCTAATGGCTTAGTCTTTCGGCGATTACACAACCAAGCCTTCATTGTGCTTTGCAAATAAAATCAATACAAATATTCCACCCAACACGGTCGTATCTGCAAAAACCCGCTGAAAGATTCAGCCGAGAGGAAGAGAAGGAAGTGGCCAAAGGAAATCGACAGGGAGATAAGGAAAAGAAAGGGAAAGGGAGGAGTGGATTGAACCACTGCGGCTGCTGCTTTCACCATTGTTTCTGTTCTGTATCTTCTGTCGGACTTGCTTTTCTAACCTCAAAGACCTGGTCAGATAAACAAGCCGTTTACATTGTATTCTCACAGTGCAGCGTTTTATGGCACATTCATCTGTTGATACACACCGACATCTGTTGTCCTGCACTTAGCACTGAAGTCTTGTGCGTTACATTGCTCACAGTGTCGAGAGTGTCAGTACCTTGAGTGATGGCCATGTGGTTAAGGCGGCGCAGGGCCAGCGGGGCGTAAGGGCTGCGCAGCAGTGCCAAGGCGTATGCAGACAGGGCTGTGGTGTAAGGGTCATCGGCCGAGTAAGTGTTGGTCTCCAAGAAATCCTTGGCTTTGGCCACTGCCACCTTCTCTTCCTGGATCAGATGGAGCAGCATGCAAAGCAAACACAGATGAATGTGTGGGTGCGGTAATGATCAACAGTTTGAAGGATGGGGTCAACGACGGACTTTGAAATATAATTTTCTGTTTTGGCTTTCCTCCTAAACATAAAAGTGGCCTTTTTTTTTGCTAATTTGTGCTAGTGTACACATTTTTGTACATTTTTCTCCCAATTGTGAGTAACTTTAAAATAATAATAAAAAAAAAACAGACACATTCAGTATTTTACATACACACATGCACAATACACGTGCCATGTATGTATCGACTACATACTAGTACTAAAAATGTTAAAAATAATAATCAAAAAGTGAAATAATCACTTGAAAACATGAATTTTACACGTTTAGCAAACTCACAACCCTCTCTTCTGCTAACACACAGTTACTGAATAAACACACATTCATCTCGGCCATTAAAAAAGTTATGGGTTGACTTTTTCATCTCACGCAGATGTGACCTTCCCTCTCATCCATGATGAGAGGCTTCCAGAGCCACTCACTGTAATTGCAGTCGTCATCTTTTCATTAAGAGAAATTGGAAGAACGGAGGGAGGGGGGTTCTGCTTTGATGTGAAGGATCCCTCCTAAGCTTTTATCAGTTGTAAAGAACAGATCTCTGAAGAAGAGCTCTGGGACAGATCGCAGGGTAAAGCAGGAGAGAAACCAGAGACAGGAAATGCTAAATAAAAAGTCAACTATGTCGACAAATGGAGAAACAAACCAAAGTGTAATTTTACTGCAATTCCTCCTCAATTCCAGTGTTTTTAGCAACCGAGTAGTACATAAGGAAAAGTTGTCCAAACATTTAGGCTGGATATTAGTAGGAGCCAAAAACAGAGGAATGGGGGGAAAAAGGAAGAAAGAATAAAGGGAGGAATGCAACATATGTGGGACTCAGCTGTGTAGAATGGCAGCAGTGAGGCATAAGAAACAGAAATGGGCTGACTGCCAACACATCCATCTTCACAGCTATGAGGAAGACAGTGATATGTCCACACACGACCCGCGCTGGTAGGACGAGCTGTATGGGTTAGTGTTGTGAGACCGGTCACGCACTGCTGCTTGTAACCAAATCAAATCGTATCTTAAACTTGACTGTTCCAGTGTTTTCAGTCGATCTGAGTGGTTGGGAACTCAACATGGACGGCTGATCTCTGAGGAGGGACTGTGGTGTGAGAGCCACATACCTCTGTGGTTATCCCCGTCTCCAGAAGAGCTGCTACCACATACGCTGTGAGTGAGATCTTCCCATGGATCCCTCCCTGTTGACAAAGGCACAACTCGGCTTTCACTTGCAGATTCAAACAACACCCCCCCCCCCCCCCCCCCCTTCCACTTTTATTCCCACCCTGACCTTACAACTGACAGGACACGGGCCTACCTGCAGGTCTTTGTTGAGGATGCGTCCCATGGCAGGGAAGGAGCCGTCGTCCCGCTGATGTTTAATGAGCCAGGACTTGGCTTCCCGCAGCTCCTCGGGATCGATGAAGATGAAACCCCGAGACTGAGCGAAGGATTTCAGCACAAAAGCTGTCAACCTAGAGGAAGGAGAGATGAAGGTGGAGGGGTGAGTGAGAGATAAAGATGGGTGAGGAAAACCTCAGGAGGAAGGAGACAAGACTGGAGAGTTTCTTTAAAGCGTGTTAGGGCACGTCCCGAAAAATACTTAACTATCAAGACGGCAATCACTTTTTCAACGGTGGTTGGTGCTCTAGGGTTTGATTGTAGCTACAATGTGCTTCTGAGAACGCGAAAAACCAAGGTCAGCCCTAGACTGATAAACCCACACCGCCTAAAGCTGTGGTCCTTGAACAACTCCTCAGTGACAGGGGGACGAGTCGGAGAAGAACCTTGCTCTCATAAAGCAAAACTTTGAATTTGTCTTGGCTGAGACCTGAACGTTGGCCCCAAGGCCCCAAGCCAGGTGGAAGTTTCGTAATGGTCAGTAATGTCATGTCACAAGCCGTAACTGTTGGGCCCCAGGGAAAGCTACTGGAGAGTGTAAATATGATTGAGCCTGGGGAAGGAAGGAAGCACTAGACAGGCTCACTTCCACCACTCAACCCTGTGCTGGGGTCAACCCACCCCCATCAACACCAACATCCACCACCCACCCACGCAATCGCTGTCTAGCGCTGCACTTTAAAAGACATGGAATATTCATAAAGACAATACATGGACTTGCTGCATGATTAAGCCGTGGTTGATCAGCTTAAAGAGGAATGTTATGAGTCGGACTTCCTTCCATTGCTAAAGTGTAAAAGTGTGTTTTTCTAGAGTTCATCTGCTAAAACATTGCAGGTGTGTTGTTGCATCCAGTAGTTGTGTTGGATGATTAACATTGAGTGGATGTGTCTGTATTTTGATTCTATTGAGAGGATTCTAAAAAGAAAATCAAAGAATCGGCTTGCTGGTTTGCCACAGGACTGAAAACAGATATGAATTCAGCAGACATCAGTTCTTTCAAACCCTTGTAACATACTGTGGGATCAGAGATGCCATGCCAGCCTCAGCATGCAGGGCTGCGCTGCGGGACTTCAGAGAAAAAGAAATAATGTACCGGCTCACTAACTACAAAGAGGGGAGCCAACTTCTGACAAATCTGTTAACAGCATTTTTTTAAGTTTAGCTGTGACTCCAGCATTTTCTCTTAGAAAACCTGAAAGAAAAAATATAGGACACTGTGGGCGTTCTTTTGCTGGAGAACAACACAGTCACCTTTGGACAGTATATTAAAATACTGGCATATGATTCATAGTGAAGACTTTTCAAAATGTTAATATTTTCAATCTGAAGTTTAAAATTAATATTAGTTTTACAAGGCAAATGGGATAAAACAGTTCTGTATAAATGTAGTAAATGAATGTCCTATACAATAAAAACGTATACACATGTGCACAAACTTACACCTAACAACATTATATACATATACATCATTATATATTTGCAAGATATCAGTATTTTTTTTTAAATTCGAGTTAAAAGGTGAATGGATTTAAAAACATTCTCTATAACCCAGTTGTTCCTCATCATAAATGACATTAAGTCAGTGTTAACAGTCTTCCTAGCATATATTGCCAGATTTCCACAACAAACAGTCACTGCCAGCTTTTGCCGTTATGTTCAGTCCTTTCAACGGATCCCGTCAATTTCCACTCAGATGTGTTTTTTACGAGCTGGAATACATTAACGCCGCATTACAGGTGCTTTTAAAAGCAGGCAGTAAACGCGCTGCTCTACCTGTGAACCCTGGAAGCGAAACAAAAGCTGAACTTGTTTTGGACGCAGACGCGGCGTTGACAGATTCAAAAGTGTCTGATGCCGGTTTACTGAAGGTTCACCCATCTGCGTTGTGCCCACATCCCACACTTGTTGCCTCGGGGCTGCCAAGAAAAACTCCAAACTACTGCTTGTTACATCCTCGTCTCCTCTAACAGTCATCGGGGGAAGAGTTCAAGGCTTGTTGGCAGTTTAATGTTACCAATTACACCCAGGTAGTGAGTCATTTAGAGGCATGTACCACGTTAAAAAAAAAGAAAAAAAAAAGGTGGAGACCCATTTGGTGAAGTGGCTCCAGACAACTTGTAACAGTGTCTCCAATAGGGGCATTAAGACACTGACTGCGGGGCCAAAGCAGCATGGGTCCACTTAGCGCGACGGATATGAACCCTGATTAACTGAAAATAAACCTTAACGGCTTCGGCGACCTCGGGGATCTAATTATCCGGTTTGTTTATGATTCTCTGCCGTTTATGTGACCCGCTGTTTCACAATATTAGCAATATTAAGTATCGCAATACCCACCTCGGCTCATAAACGAACCGCAGGTATGCACATTGTCCAGGGGCCTCGAAATGCAAGCAGTGGCGCTGCCCACTGATTTCATAAATATTATACGGGACTGTAAACATGAACTAGATACTCAGAAGAAAAAAAAACAAGCAGTCATTTCCACACACCAAATGGAATAAATTAATAGATTAATATCAGCACTGTGTCCTGAGATACACGATACTTACTGCCAGTAATCTATGTCCCAGTTAAAGCTGAAGAATGTAGCTACATACTACACGAAGTCTGGCTGGTATGAGTAGTGTAAACTTCAGCAGCTACTCCTACAAAGACTTACCACATACTGCCAGAGGAATCCCTCTCTCCGAAGGCGCTGTAGGAGCCATCCTGCCGTTTGTAGGTCAGCTGTCTCTGGTAGCCTGGATAAGAAAAAACAATGAGAGAGGCGGTGGGAGAGGACCCATGGCAAGAAAAGTCTCACAATATCTATCTATCTATCTATCTATCTATCTATCTATCTATCTATCTATCTATCTATCTATCTATCTATCTATCTATCTATCTATCTACCGTATCTATCTATCTATCTATCTATCTATCTGCAAACCAGTGGAGTCGTTGTTATTTGTTCTTGTTGTAGTGCTAACCACTGCCACACACAAAGCGTTGTTGAACAATAGAAGAACTTTTCTTAAGTGTTATTGCCGAGTTTTTCTGTTTGTCTTTGATTTCGCTGAGAGAAAATGTTTGGTCTTTGCCATATCATTCAGTGCACAGTGAGGTGCACCGGACCATATGAAAGGAAATACCATGTGTGTTTGAACATGCCCCTGTTGTTGCTGCACACATGATGAAGAATTTTGCACACGTCATTGTGATTATGCAATTATCAACAAGTAGCTACTGTACTGACAACTGACGAAAAGGCCGGAGGGAAGCAATACGCGAGTTTATTCCCTTGCATGACTGGGCTGCATGTTAAGGCACATAAACAAACTGCCAATTAGAAATGATTACTACAATTTAACTGTCTGATGCACAACTATATCGCGGTTTAATGATATATGCATGGGTTTAGTGAATATAGAAGTGAATATGCAATACATACAATTTTAGAGCATGAGCTCCCAAATAATACACAAAATATTAAATGTGAAGCTACAAGTAAATTCGAATCTTTTTGTGCAAGTTATGTCTTCCCATATAAATAAAAGTAAATAATGACCGCAGAGGTCCTTAAAGATTTTGCTCTGATGCTCCACCTTAAATATGAAAGAGACTGAGCTCTAGGAAATAACAGCAAATTTAAAATTAAAATCTGAAATTAAAATTGTTTTTAAAGCGGTCCAGTCTTTAGCGTGGTATAAAATTACGGTTAAGTTTTGCACTCAACTCTGAGGGGTTGGCCCTGGACCCTAATGAGAGGAGGTGAGTGATCTTTTTTAATGGTTATATGCAGAAAAGAGAGAAGGTGGAGAAATAACTAATCTGGGCTAAAAACATCCAGCTTCACATGTTCAATCCATCATTTAGAATTTCCTCTGTCAGGAAGTCCAAATTTCCACAAACAAATTCCATTATCCAAGGTAAGCTTCACTCCAATAGTTTCCAGAAAAGGCCATCGACAGTATTCCTGCCAGCAATTAGAAAACATTCCATCCTCTCAATATGAAACCACTTTGTGCTGTGCACTAAGCAAGAGGGGATTGTTGTTTGATTTGTTGAGACTCACTCACAGTCTCAGTCTGAGAGCCTAATTAACGCCCCTCATGTTCCCTGTTAGCAGAGAGGTCACAGGCATCTTTTGATGAATATGTCGTCCGTTATCTCACATGTGAACGATTCTCCATCTTGGCTATAAGTATTTGATACTGTTTGTATGAACTGAAAAAAATAGTTTTACACATTTTGCAGGAAATCGCATACAATGCAATGTACAACAAAAAACAAACAAAAAAGGTTTTTCATAGCAAAAAAGTCCAAAACTTAAACCCACGTCTCCTTGCAGTGAGGATGTCGTTTCTTTACCTTGGAGCAGGTAGTCAGTAGCTTCATTCTCGACCTCTGGACTAAGCTGCCTGGTCTTCTGCAGGTATTTCAGGACAAACACATTCGGGGCAAAGTGGATCATGTTCTGCTCCCCACATCCAAATGGCAGCCGCAGCAGCTTGTCCAGGTTGTTTAGCGTCGGCCCCATAACGTCCCCTGATTCAGGTGCATACACGGAGACAAATGTTAAAAAACTCTAATATAGATAAAAAAATAATAAATCAGTCCATTAGCCTTACACACAGTAATACAGCATTAATACCGATCATAAAAGCAGTGGCTCTCTCAGAGCCAGGCACCATGTTGTGAGGGACCCCCAGAGTAAACGCCTCATTATGGTTCTCATCAGAGTCCTCCTTCCTCCAGATCTTAAACTCTCCCACTGATCCCCAGCCTGTTGAGAAGCCTATGTGACGCACCTGGATAGACAAACAAACGATGACTTACGCTTTCGCCAAAGGAAAGCGACTGCGACATGTTTGTAAATGCGGAGGAGAGAGCTGAACCTGTCCGGGGACGTGTCCTGCCCAGTGGAGGATCACCGATTCATTGGACGGATGTAAACCGTGTCCTACCTAGAAAGAGCAACACAAGGAAAACACGTCTGTAACAAACACAATGTCACAACAGAAAACTTCACAAAACCAGCAGCTTCACCTACTGAGCACCGATAACGCACTCTCTGCCAAGCATGAGTGACGCCATGTGACCCCCCCCACACAGTCACAAACACTATTTACTCTCTGGTACTCGCAGCTCATTCACCCATAATGCCATCATCCCCAAGAAAATAAATGAATCCCACTGGACTGTGAAATGCTGTGTTCTTCCGCGGGCTTTTAATTGCAGCCTTTGGTGAACGGTGCAAAGCTAGTGCCAGCGGCTGGGGCCCCGGGAGCAGTGTGCCAGCCACAGAGGGCCATGCGTGCACTGGAGTGTCCTCGGTGACATCAGCCCGTTAAGCATGACCTTACTGAAGGCACGCCAGTAAAAGTGGCGCCAGTCCTCGTAACACAGAGACCCCATGGCCTGTTTAGTCTTCCGCCCTCCTCTTTTGGCGCTCGAGCTTCCGCACATGACCTGAACAGGAATCTGTCGCACTTGACGGAACAGGACATTTCCTCCATCTCCTTTATTCTTGTCACCGTACCTGCACCACGCCTCCTTTCCAACTGATCCAGAAGCTGCGGAACTCGTCCCAGGAGAGAATGCCCGGCGTCGAGGCACTGACCAGGGGCTCGCCCATTTTGCCCAAGCAGATCCACGAGCGGGTGTTTTGCCTTCCCCCAAGTACGATCTCCAGCATCTCTGCGCTGTCATGGGGGCTGGCGGAGAGGGCGAAATGTGCGTCGTTGTGGGTCTTCACCGCCACCTGGAACTGGCTCATCCTGGCCGGCTTTTTCACATACTGATACTCATACTTGTTAGGGGTGGAGATGTGGATCCTCTCTGACAACGGGAAAACAAAACAAAAAACACTCAAGCACTTACAGCATCAGCAGTGTCCATGCATAAACTATTTTACAATATGTAATTAAGGCCTGTGTACAACCTGGAAACTGTGATATTTGAAGTTATTTGCTTGAATAAATAATATGTCGGTATGTGAAAAGGAAGATGTGTTCACTCTGACCATTAGGGCAGAAGAAGACGCTGTAGGTGTATTCTCTGGCCAGGCCTTCTGGCTGCAAGAAGGATGAGGAGAAGAGACAGAGGAGACACAGGAAGCAGTAATACAGTTCATTAAGAAAAGAGAAAAGGCTCGTATCTCAGTCAATTCGTCCATTATCAGGTCTCATACCTCTACCAGGACGGTCCTGCGGACATAGTCCAGACCAATCGGAGTCCGTCTCTCATCCACATCGTTGCCCGTTTTCCCCATCTGGAGTCCATCTGAGCAGCAGCTTGGTTCACTGTAGGCAATGGCCCGAGCTGTGGAGCAGCACAGAACACAATCAGCTCAGCGTCGCAGGAACCACACTGCCAGTGTTCACTGTCCTTCCACAACAAACCATTCACTGGCTCAAGAGTCCGGTCACCAGATCAGTTAGTGCTAATCTCACAAGTATATGACTATGACTGGAAATCTACATATGTTTTGATACGTGCCAATTTCAATCCCAGGGCACATCCATCTGTAGTGCTAGCTGCGCTAACGGTGGTGGGAGTCTGATATGATAATAACGACAAATCAGTTACGGTTTGGAGGAAAACATGTGTCACGTGTGAGCGGCATTTCTCGATTAGCCGGGTGAGGCCCCGTCTCTACACTCTGTCAGACAAGTGGGGCCAAACACGCATGTAACAGGAGTCCCAGTTCTCTTGCTGAGGAGCACATTGGAAACGTGGCCCCGTGCCAGTGGCGTCTCTTTGTGTGTGTGTAGTGAGAGGGAAACGCAAGGGGCCACGGGACTAGGACTGGGGCCGTGGGGGGCCCATTGACCGCCAGTGACCTGCAAGCTCATCAACATGCCACTGAGTGTCACAGCGCAGCTCCCCCACTGCGGCCCTGCTTTGTTCTCACATGAGCTCTGGAGGGGACTGTTTGTACCTCTGGGTGGGTGACCAGATCACACACGCACACACACACACACACACACACACACACACACAGAGCTCAGCTCCTTGGCCGGAGAGCAGAGCTCTCTGAGTCAAACTTGCCTTTTTGTAAGGCCTCACACTGAGGGGACCAGGTTTCAGTGATGTACCAGTTAAGAATTCAAATGATGCCGTTTTCTATATCCAGAACGACCTGGTCTGTTTTAGCATAAGAACTGAACGCCATTCTTTCACACAAACACTGACCCACTTTTATATAATAATCGATTTCATTAGTTCCAAATGATCCATCTACAACAAAAATAAACAATAACAATGGAACTTAAATGAGCCACGGGTACCTGTGATGTTAGCAGACCCCAGTTCAGTGAACGACAACACGATGGATGTGGGAGTAGCCTCTCCGGGTGCGACACACTTCTTCCTGGTGAGGTGGTGCCGACCAGGATGCCCCACAAACTTGATGCCCTTTGGAACTGATACTTTCACATGAACCTAGAGGAGAGGGGACAGAGGTCACTGATCTCCTCTGACAGGGCAACAGTGATGTCATCTCTGCCAGACACACCCTCCTCCGTTTAGCGTGTTCCCCTCAATTCTCTGAACGCGAGGAGGATTTTTTTTAATTTTCAATTGCACTGTGAATTTTCCATGCCGACTTACTCATGCTCCCCAAAGTCCCTAAAGGATTAAGTTCCAGCCATTGTCCAATTTTCACGGAGGGCTCAATGCACACAGGGGGCGTTTAACTGCTCTTCATCCACACGCCACAGGTCGTAAATAACGGAGCAGGACAATATAGGAATCACATGTTCTCTGGGTGGATATCAGCTTATTCTGCTTTGCATGTTCCCCTCACATGACATGAAGGGAGCACATGCAAAGACCATTTCACCGGCTCCACTGAAAATATGTGATGCCATCGAGACAGAGCTAAGACGTGTCCAACACTTGTCCTAACCTTTTCCCCACTTCCATCTTTTCATCCATCATTTAGACCAGTAGTTGTTGTAGTAGTTTTGGAGATTTATGAGATGTCTGGATTTATTAGGATGACGACTTCCTCTTTCCGTCTCTCATTCGTCAAATATTACTGTGTTACATTACCTCAGAACACGTTGGCAGGTAGTTGTAGACGGTCAAGGGGACTTTGGTCTGCTCCCCTCTGATTAAGCTGTAGGGCAACGTGAAATCGACAAAGAAGGGCTTGAAGGTCCGCAGCTCCGCCCTCTTTGCCAGGCCCAGCCCCTTGTCCTCGGACAGGCCGACGGCCGCCGTCACCCATGTGGTGATGGAGTCCGGCACATCCAGCCGCAGCTCAGCTTCCCCGGTTTGAGAGCTGCCAGTGACACATGGTGAGATACAACGTGAGCGGCAGGGAAGAAAAAAAAAACAAACACTTTTAGCATCCTTTCATGGGTTTACTTAGGCAGTAGAGAGGCACGGACGACAAATGAAACGCTGTGTGTCAGTAACACTTGTGTCAACATCAGCACCTGCACCACCGTAGCTACAGCAAACAGTGTAAAATGGATAGGTGTGAGGGACAGGCAGGTGCTGACCCGGTTTGTTTCTTCCGATGAATGGACTGAGATCACTATTGGCAACACATTAAATGCCGGACTTGGCAAATGGTCACAGAGCATAATAAACTCGAAAAACGGCGTGTGCGACCTTCCTTTTGATCAGAGTTGCCCAAAATCCACTTTAATAGACTTTTTTAGGGAAATCTGAGCTTTGGACTTTGCAGGAAATTAGGCCGAGTTGAAGTCCCATCCAAAGGAATCAAGCGTATGGAAATCTACGGGCAACTCATTTATATTGGCTGGAAGTGAATGGAAGGAGCTGTTGGGAAAGTGACGGCCCGTTCCAAGATCGCCCAATTTAAATAAGGACACATTGACACCCAGAGAGGGAAAATCTTGGATGCCGATACATGATGGAACATCCGTTTTGCATACACATTTTACTAGCACCTTTCATCTCCTCTGTGATTCCGCCCAAAAATATGTCATCTCATATTTAGTCTTCAGCACTCCTCTTTTTATCCTCTCGAATAAAACCTGATCTTTTGGTTCTTCTCTTCTCTTCTCTTCTCTTCTCTTCTCTTCTCTTCTCTTCTCTTCTCTTCTCTTCTCTTCTCTTCTCTTCTCTTCTCTTCTCTTCTCTTCTCGTGCACCTGATCTAACAAGTTGCAGGAACGCAACGCGCCGCGCGCACAAACGAAATGTTTACATAAAGATTTTTAATACCTGATGTTGAGGCAGTGCCACACCCAGGTCTCTGGGAAGAATGTACGCCTCCGCTTCTCTGCCCTGCAACCAACACAACAAGCTGACATCAATAAAAGGCTTCAGCTGCTCACAATAAAACAACAGCATAATTGGACTGTGTATTGTACCGAATTCCAAGCTGACATCCTCTGAGTCACGTCATGTGTTTAGCGTTCAAAGTTTGAAAGGGAACAATTTGTGACATCAAGGAAAGTTGACTTAAAATACACACGGACACACTGACGAAACTATTTTGCGTCATGTGTTTCCTCCGCTTGTCGGCCGATCGGTTCTGAGATCTGATTAAACCAGAGCGTGACAGAAACCGTAACGTGTTGTGCTCGTTCATAATCGCTGGGATCATGGAATAATAATTCCGCTCTCGTGGGGTTAGGCTTGTCATTCGGTGCTTTCAGAAGAGCACATGCCCATATGACAGTGTGTGGTCCAGATCTCATAGATCTCAGCAAATGTCATCGACAATTAACTAAGCAGTTAAACAAAAACAACAACAACAACTGGATATACTTGAGCAAGACATGAAACCTCATCCTGCTTATTATTCATTAATGGTGCAACAATTCTAACAAAAATGTTTAGCTTCATATCAGCTATTTATCAGCTAAGAAACACCATCATTTAATACTTAGTTTTTCGGTACGCTGATGCTCAGACATTGTCTCTGATGTCTTGATGGCAGGTCGTGACCCTTTACCTGGGTGTGGGCCGAGAGTGCGTGGCGGCCACTAAGGTCGAGGTGTGTGGCTGAAATGCAGGAACGGCCTCGTCTGTGTACATCCCTCCGCTTTGCCGATGGTTTAAACTCACCACATCCGTCATCACGACCAGCCCCGATTCCTATGGTAAACACAAAGAAGAATAAACGAGTGCACACACACGCGCTGTACCATCGGCGTGGTGTCGCCTGACTAAGTGTTTGTTGTCACCGTAAAAGCAAAGCGTGCGTCCTTGGTGATGTCCCAGTGCCACGGGAACACAGAGGACCGCCTGCGTCTCTTGGATGACAGCCCCGGCCACCAGAAGTGTCCATCGTCTTTCGGAACGCCGAATGCGTCTGAGACGTCAAACTCCGCCAGCTCCTTAAACACCTGCACAAAGCAAACGCACTCATGTGACAACGTATAGCTCAGACGTACACACGTCAATGGGCGTAACCCACACAAAACTTAGCGTTATTCTTTTATGATGCCTATTAACAAAGGGGAATATACAACCGACCTTTTCAAAACTGAGTTGGAAGTCAGGCTTTAGCAAGTAAAGACTTTTATCCACAGTGGCCACACAAACACACGAGCCCCTGTCTCCGCGCACGCGCATGGTAACAGGGTCCCCTGGCATGGAGTCGTTTGTTGACAAAGAAACAGACACCTGCAATCCAGCAGACAAACAATACACAACTGCTGCGCATTCAACAAAACCTTTCTGAAGACGACCATATATTTAAAAACACAAAACCGTACATGTTCAACCTTTACTTTATTTTTTGGATCAATAAATTACAGAGTGGCTGTTATATGGGAGAAATATAAATAAAGTGTCAGAACTGCAGTGAATGAATGAGTCAAAATGAGTCATAGAAAGAGAGACTACGACTCAAGACATCTGAAAGAAGGAACCGGCAAACTGTGTTTTCGCCTGAGTGATAGATCAGTCGACAAAATGTTGTCATTCATTCTCTATAAATCAAACTATCCATTAATTTACTAAACTTTTTCAGCGCTCAGCAGCATTGCCAGTGATTAATGGCCAATTTGTGTGTCATCTGATGATAGTGTTGAGTGTTGAGGTAAGATATGGTAAAAAAAAAAAACCAACAAAAACAAAAGCAGGACACAGAGTGGAAAAGTACAGCCTCTGGGGAAAAAAAAGGAAGGATGGTGAGAGTCGGACCATAAACTTTCACCTGTCAAAGCTATTTTTCAGTGCTGTGCAGTCACACATTAGCCCAGTTAATCAGCCTCCAATGTCCTTTCACCACTCTGCAACCTGTCATCCTCTCCTGTCACGACCCCACTCATCTGGCTGCAGCACCGCATGGCCTCTGTCTCATCATGCCCTCACCCCCCCCCACCCCCCACTCTGACACACACACACACACACACAGAGTGTTGTAATGGCATACCAGGGAGCTGTAAATACTTCAGGGAGTTAACTCCACCTAATGCAGGCAGGAACTGGGGATCTCTCCCAGGCCGACACAGCTGTTTGTTTACAGACATTACACTGTGGCCAGAGCTGGTGCATGAACATATATGGACTCAGCTCCGAAACGTATACAGACACGAATGCCTATATTCTTAGAATAACAAAACAATCCTGAATGAACTGTGTGCCCAACAACATCAACAACTGAAAACTTATCATCTGTTATTGTAAGTTTAACAGCTCAGTGTGTGTTAACATAGAGTAATATGTAATGTTTCCAAACCTGGTTCTCGAAGTCGGGCTGGACCGGGATTTGCAGACTGTCCGTGACCCCCTCACCGTTTTCCCTCACGTAGTAGACCAGCAGACGAGTGAGGGGTGCCATGCTGTGAGTGACTGGGAAACTTAGATAAGTCACACAGCTGTCCACCTCAGCCTGAGAGGACGAGCCTGGGTGAGATGAGAGTGAAGATAGGTGATTCGGAGCGGCACTAAAAAAGTATATATATACATACACACACATACACACATATATTATACACATACATACATAAAAGTGTTCAAATACTTACCGGGGGCAGAACTAGGCAAGTCGGTGGTGTGAATGTTTTTATCAAAGGTGACTGTAGCCCGTTTCCCTCGGTGTGAGGCTGTCAGGTTTTCGGGCTGTTGGCCTGAGAGGATGATGTTTCCCCTGGATGCCACCTCAAAGTGCAGGGTGAAATTACACGGACAGGTGGATTTCAGAGCCACCTCTGCCAGCTGGCCAACCTTGACACACACAGAAAGATACAATTACTTACTTACTTTGAGGATGACGCTGGAGCATTGCAATGTGCTCAACGAGCCAAAAAAAGAACATCAGCACCTTATGACAGGAATGATACACAACGCACACGTTTACCTTGAGAGGGACGCTGGGGCTTTGGATCTGGATGTGACACCTGCTGGGAGAGTACCAACTACTGATGGACAAGTAGCTGGGCAGGTACTGGTCTCCTACTGTCTTTCCATCAATGGACGTCACCTTGGTCTGTGCCAAGTCAAGACAAAAATATATAACATAACATCATTGTCTTGATTCACCCTTAAATCTGGAAAGTACAGCCACTACAACCACTGACCTCTAGCCAGACATACTGGGCCGCAGTGGGGATGGAGGGGATCTCAAAGGTGGCCTGGCCGTCTCTGGAGATTAGCTCGCTGGTGTAGATGTTGTCCTTGGGGGTCAGCTCTGCCTTGACACGTACCCTCACCCCATCAGCCGGGCTTCCATCAGGGTAGGTCACCTCAATCTACGAGGAGAGGGTTGGTGATTGGTGATTAATATAATGACTCAGTTGTTCCTCAGATATCAGAGTGAATAGCAGCTTCCGTCGCCTCACCTTCCCTTTGTAAGGCAAACCGGGCTTGAACTGCTTGCGTGTGTCCTTGGAGTATTTGATGTCGATGAGCTGCTTATGGACGGGCGTCGAGTCGTCAAATGTGGTTTGCCTGCTTCCGTCTATGCTGGTCACCGACGCCCAAATGCTGACCGTGCCCCTGAAGTGATCCGCTACATCCACGGGCATCATGTCCTTGACGCACAGGCTAAAGTTTGCAGATCCCTTGATCTGAGAGAAGCAGAGGAGGGGTCTTGTATTGTGAATTACAGCAGGGTCCGGATCACCCATAATTACAGTTTCTTCAGTTCCGACCTTAAAAATCTCTAATAAACAAAAGCACAGATAAACTGACCTCCATGTTTTTAATCACAGGGTGGCCCATCTCATGGCGGTAGTAGCCCACTCCATTCACCGTCATGTTGACGGTCAACTTCCCTGTCACTGGTTTCCCAAAGGTATACCTGCACAACAATGACGGGTTAGATCTTTACCTCTACAACCTGCCAAGTTACTACGAGTATGAGGGTCTTTGCACAATCTCATCAGAGACTCACCTTGCCCTGACAGTGGCCTGCTCACATGAGTTTATGTCACGGATGTATCGTGGTGGATCTACCATCAACTCAAATTTGGGCATCACTACAAGGGAAGGCAGGAGAATATAACATTTCAGCCACATTAATCCATCTTGTCTGTTATTGTATTCTCTCTTGTTTTGCGTAATCTACATTCTGCAGTGTACATTGAAGATTAGAACCCCCCAAAGTATATAAACGCAATAAAAGCGAAGTTTCTCACCGTATTTCTGCACCTCAAATGACTTGTTATAGGTGTGGCCCTGCACCTCTACAAAGATAAACCACTCTCCAAACACAGGCTGGTCCGACAGAGGGAAACTGGCATTCACAACCCCTATAGCACAGAGAACTGCGGTTAGCACGTCAATGTAAACACTACCGACATAAACAGCTCCAATATGACAATTACAGTGAAGTTGAAAATTTGAAAGACGCATGCTATGTATGACCCTCGTAATATCATCAGGTCCCAAATGGAAAAAGCCTTTTCACTTTGGCTACAATATTACATAAGAAACTCTATATATATTGCAGAGGATGTTGCTTACCACAGCAGACAGATTTAAGACTCTTCCACTGGACCATCCTGGATCCCCTTGGATCCTGAAAGATCAAAACAAAAGAAATACGTGCATTAGGTTGCTAAATGTTTTCAGTTGCACGTCTGACTAATGTTACATAGTCCGTGACCCGAACTTGACCCTGAGCACTCGTCTCAGTCAACTGTGAAATACGACATCTGCATTTCCTCAGGTGATATACGTACAGGTTAAAGGGGCAGTAAAAAACAAAAAAAAACACATCATTGTGTTTGTTGCTGGCTATAAATCACAAAAAGGGGCTTCCGAGTAAACATCTTACGAAGTATTTAAAATGCATGGAGAAGAGAAGAGAAGAGAAGAGAAGAGAAGAGAAGAGAAGAGAAGAGAAGAGAAGAGAAGAGAAGAGAAGAGAAGAGAAGAGAAGAGTCTGTTCATCTTGTTTATCCTCGCACTGTTGCATCCAGCACCCTGTTATCTACGTAAGCTTCCTCGTCCTCTGCTCTATAATCTCCTACTAGACTGGCAACACAAATTGCTAGTGTCCCCTCCCGGACACGGCTCTGCCAACCCTGGGTGGTCCTGCCAGCCTCCACTCACCAAAACATAGGCTTCAATCTGCGAACAGAAAATGAGAGAAAGACAAGTGCAAGATGTTGTGAATTCATTTGTTAAAAACAAAAACAAAAAAACAACTAGATTCCTATACCTCTTTCTAGTGCTTCACCCCACTCCTACCTGATCCAACAATCATCCATCTGTGAAAAGTGAGCACTGCCCTTTACCAGCAGCAGACCTTTATAGCTGCAAACATCAATAAACCATCTGTCTGCACAGTTGCACAGTATATTTGGAGCCATTGCTGACATTCCAGGAGAAGTGACTGGAGCTTGGCTTCTGTAAATAGGTGACTGTGCATTTCTCCGCACTATCCCTGCTCTTAATTCCACCAATTAGAGTGCGTCTGTGTCATCGATAGAACAATTGACCACTAATCCTTATTAGAATGAACTGTTATTCAATTCCTTATTGAACGTTTGCTTGTTTCGTTTTGATTCCCGTGTGACATTTGCGGTGTTTGTCGACACATATGCCAAATGTTAAATGTTAAATGACTTACCTTGTCATTTACTGGCCTCAGGTCAGGGGTGACGGTGTAAACGTTGATCATCACTAACCACAAAAAGGAAAACACAGTATTGTAATATACAGTAAGCTTGTGTTTTTGTAAAAATCTGTTTGGATAAACAGTGTCAGTGAAAACAGCTAAAGCCTAATGAAGCTACAGCATCATATAATCACAGTGCTTGTCCACTTTGAACCCAGCAATAACAAATCAACCTTTATGTTTGGGTTTGTAGACAGGCTTGTCGGTCTGGATGAAGACTGTGGTGCCCTTGCTCTCCACTGTGACGGTGGTGTAGTTATGGAAGATGTAGCCTCCCTCTGTGAGATGACGGTTCCCCCACACCTTCAGGTGGGCCTGGCCCCTGAGCCCATAGGGGACCTGGTGACACACACACACACACGTAAGACAACACAGGATGGATCTAAGCTGAATTTACAAAAGGTAAATTAGGTGAGAGGGGGAAAGGATTGAAATGATTCATCTTGATTTAACAATTCAACATTTTCATTCACCTCGATTCGCCCGTTAAGATATTCTATAAGGAAAACAAGCGAGAGAATAATAAAAGAACGACATCTGAACAGCAGAGGACGATGCCAAGCTATAACACTGCTCACTCCACATGACTGTATTTCACGAGAATGAGGGTGGAGGTTACAGGGAGGGGAGAGTAACTATGAGAGAGAGCGAGACACACACACACACACACACACCCACACAGAGGGGAAGAATCAAATCGTGCATAGTAGATTATCTATTCCAGCCTTGGGGAGCGGCGGACCATACATGCACGTCAACAGCTGTTGCATATTATATTGAAGCTGTTACCTTATTCCCTATGAATGAGCAGAGACAGATGTTGCATTACAAATAATGTTAGTGTTGATTTGCATGTGTGCCTGAGAAATGCGCACACAGCGCACAATGGGTTCTCACTACCGTGCAGCTGTCACCGCTCAGGAAACAAACGCACACAAAGTTGCAGGCGGACTCACCTTTAGTTTGATGGTGCCTTTGTCTGCAACAGAAAACAGAGCGATGGTTTAATGTGGGCTATGTCTGTTTAGAATCATCAGGATATTCACAAGTTATGAGAAAACAAAACTGTGGCTCAGTTGCGCATGCCGGGTGGTTTTCGCCCTGCGTGAGCGGCACATCCAGCTGCAACCTGTCTTCCGTGCCACACTGAGGCAGAGCGAGCAACATTCTGTTAATGGTGCTGTCAAACAAATCACAGGTTGTATACACTGAGTGGCTGGTGGGATGGGCTGAACTGATGACTCCAGTCACTGTGATAGCGTCTATGAAAACGCAGGTTCTTCCCATAACTTATGCATGCACCATGTAAGTTCAGCTTGAGAAGCTGTTCTCACCGAGCACTGAGCCGTGGCTGTGGGCGACCGCCTGACCCTTCACCGACAGCTGCACCTGCACGCGGGTCGCTGCTTTTGCGTTGAAGATGGTCACGCTCACACTCTCGTCGACGCCTGCTCGGAACACAGAGGGCGCAGCAACCAAATAGCCCCTGGATGGAGAAAGCGATAAAGTGGAGGTCAGAGGTCAGAGGTCAGAGAGGGAAGTGTGGCAGGAACAGGGCGCATATGGGTAAACATGTTGTGTCACAGAGGTAAACCATCAGTAATGTCACTTATCATTCCCTGATTCTTTTTTGGCCGTGTAACCGTTTGGTTCCTCGCTTCCTCTCCAACACACACACGCACACACACATACACATACAAACAGGGACATTCCACATGGATTTGTGCTGTGAGATCAGGTTTAATTGCGGCGGTCACCCGGCAACCAACGCGGTACCTGTTGGCCAATGAGCCTTTTGCCAGACTGTTTTCTTTTGGGGTGGTCTGGCGACTCCGACAGAACCTTGGTGTCTGTTTTGAACAAACAACGACTCAGATTCCACACAGTCACTCTGATATTTAATTGAAGGTGGGAGCCTGTCACTGAGGTCGCGGAGCAAAGGTCATTCTTTGATGATTATAAAAAAAAGTCTGTAAAAAAAAGAAGGTTTTATTTGGGTGAAAGAACAGGCCATCTGGCACAGGGGGCCATATCTCTCAGGTAAAAAAAAAAGCAAAATAACAGAAGCTCTTGTCAACATGGGCTCGCACGAGCGACTTGGTGGTTGGTGTTTGGTATGTTGGGGGATAATTAGAGATGTGTGGAGCAGATGATGAGGGTGTCCACCGAATGAAGCGCTGTGTCGAATTATCTTTCAGTTACTTTTTTACTCATGTGAGCAAAGCAAATAACAAAGTGGCGGTGCCACCCACATGTGGCATAAACATACATAACCCAGTCCAAGTCTATATATGTGTGCGATCACCTCAGTCCTGTTCAGGTCAGGCCCACTCTGGCTTTTAGGGCCAAACAGGCCCACAACTGAAGATTACACAAATTAGGAGCGAGCAAAGCCTCCAGCACAAACCCAGTTGCATGCCTGAAAGATCAGGTGGTTGGCATTACGGCACTACTGCACTTACGGCCAGAGGCGACTGCAGTTCCTGAGAGAGAAAGTCAAAAGAAAATCCTTGGGGTGGTGGGGGGCTTAGGGAAAAGGAAGATAACCCAAGGAAATTGACTGTGTTTGATCTACGGTAAGGTTCACCAGCTCCTGGATGAGCCTGGATCAGGTGGTGGAGACCATGCATACTGGAGTCACATGGCTTTTTTTTTTTCAACTTTTCCCAACTTTTGTCCTCAGCTGCCTGAGAAGGATTTACCTTCTCATTTGTCCTAAACAGTCAGGTCTCCTTTTTTTTTTAAAAAAAAAAAAAAAAGTGTAATCACATGATTTAATGTTCTTAGCCTTTTTTTTCCCTTTTACCCAAACTTCACCCACAGCTGAGTTTTTAACAACAACAACAGAGCTATGGTTCGCAATCCAACTCTCTCCTGGTAAATGAAGAAGTATGTTTGTGTTGTTTTCCCACATTTGTCACTCTTTCTAAACACAACTCTCGAGGTGGGAATAAAACCAGTCCTAACTCCGCTGCCTCTGGGTCTGGATCAATAATACATTTCCTCAAAGTGCTCATGATCACTACTCCCAATGAAAGGACCCCAATGCAACAACACAACATTGTACTGAAAAAGACAAGACTGATAAAGTCACTGTCACTAATTACCCACAAATACCACAAACTCACACACGTGTGACATGTTTGATGCAGGAAATGTTACACGTATATCATCAAGCTGCATCTATCTTGGATTTAAAAAAAAAAGGATAATGTTGCCATTATTATTATTTTTTTAAGAAAAGTGTTTTTTTGTATTGAGCACGTGCAACACTGGCGACTTACTGTCTCTCCTGAGCGGAACCCCTGCTCACGTTGCAGACGAACAGGATCCATGAAAGAGCCAAAGCTGTCAGGGACCAGCGCCACATTTTGGCCCCAGTAACCGGGATACAGCTGGATGTGTCCCTGCCTCCTCTCAGGTCCGAGGCCGGATCTTTAAAGCCTGGTTAACACTAAATGAACGCGTACTTCCCACTACACAACAAGAGTCTACACTCCTCTCAGTCTATGTATCCATTCAGGTCGGTTATAGTGATGAGGGGTGCGCAACTTAGTCCGGAACCAAAAAAAAATAATCAGCTTTTTGGAATCATCCCACTTTTCCAAATCCAGCTCCAGGCAAAACCGTGTGTTTTGTGTGTGTGTGTGTGTGTGTTTGTGTGTGTGTGTGTCCTTCAGAGCCCAGAGTACACGAACAGTCCTCTCCCATGTGCCTTCACCCGCCCCGGTTCCGTTCTCTCATATTTCAGCATTACACACAATGTGCGTCCTCCCACTCCGACGGCTCGGTCTGACATGTAGGGTCCGCGCGGCTGCTGCTCCGTCACCGACTCTTCCTGCTCAGCTCGTTCCTCTTTCCGCCTCTCGCGCTCAGCTCCGGGCTGCGACTCGTCCCCCTCAACACCTCCGCTGCAGCAGCATGACTGGCCCCAGAGTGGTGAACCGCGCGCACCCTGCCCAACGCACAGTTACCTGCACGTGCCTTGTTGGTGTCTCATATCGCGCGCGTGGGCATCCAGCTGTATGCGGTGGCTCCTGCGCAGGACAACGTCTGACGCGTGTCACTCGCAGTGCAACACAACACAAACACTGGGAGCATCAGACGGGATTATCTCAGTTTCGTCTTATTTTGTTGTGGACGGAGTCAGCGGATACCCTGTGCTAAGATCTGCCGCCCTCAAGTGGTGAATTGACATAGGTACAGTGAAAGACACAGGTCGAAGCAATTCTCATTTTAGTTGAAAAAAATATATATTTTATTAAGAGGTTTGGGATCATTTATTAGAATGATTAAACATTATGGCACAGTAGATAGGTTTTCAGCAAAAAAACAAAACAAACAACAACATTAAAATAACATTTTATCAGAAATACAACCACAACATTGTAAGAATGATTCATAACGTGCTCATTCAAGGATGGAAATAACATCAAGACGCAAGAGGGACACTTCTCTCAATTAGAGCCTGCCAAACCCTGAATCCAATTTTCATTTTGAACATGTAAAATCTGACAAATGTTGTTGGATTCTATTTGTATTGGCATCAAACACACTAAAAGACAGATTCAAGGCTCAAATTCACAAAAATAAAAACAGAACGAAAACAACCAACAAAAGAGCTGCAACCAAAAAGTGTCCTTAAAGCGCGAATACTTGGCAATACCTGATGTAACCGTACTTTGGCAGGACAGTGATGAAAATTTCCTATATATGTATCACAGATTAAGTCATTCTGTCTTATGCACAACCATTCATAATACTATCAACAGTAAGGTTTTTCTGTTTCTCAGAGACTATGCTGTGATACAGTTTACACTGCAGCTTCCCTTGTTCGGGCTCAGTAAAAGCAGCCTTGGAGAAAACAACGTGGTTGTCCTGGGTAACCTCCACACCGTGAGCCAGACAAAGTCGAGCTGTAAGTGACTTGTCTAAGAACAAGAGCTGAGCTAGTCTGTCAAGAGGAAAGCGACAGTTGCGGCTGCTGTATCCATGGCTGAATATGTGCAGCAAATCCCTGCGGCAGGTAACCAGGTGCCGGTGGAGCGCACAACACTGCAGGAAGTCCAACCTTTGAGCCAATCGCAGCAAACGTACAGGGTTTCGCTCCACAAAAGCCCGGTTAATAGACAGAGCGAGCTTGATGGCAGGAGAACAGCGGAGATCCTTGGGGAGCTCCATGACTTGTCGTGTGGCAAAGGCTGAACCTGGGGAAGAGGGGAAAAGGAAAAATTAGGGGCAAAGTTTGAAAAATCAAACCACTGTAATCTCTGAGAGATTCTTTGGGTAATTGACAACAAAATAAAAGGAAATAAAATAAAATGACAAGCTTATGTGCACAAGAGAGGCAATGAATAAAACCAGTAACCAACCCAAGTTGTACAGAAGACCAAGAGCTTGGAACTCTTCTTGGTTGGGATGCGGCTCTGGTCCAACAGTGTAGCAATCCAACAGCCAGCTCAGATTCTCCTGTAGGTGTGTGTCGTTAATTTGCGGGTCGTACAGCTGCAGAGGTTCACCACAAAGACGATAAGAGGCGTAGATGAGGAAACGCACTGTCCGCTCTAAAATGGACACACAGTCCGACCCAGACACCCTCTGAATGATCATGTCCTGCTTCACACCACGGAGGCGATCGAAAACAAAGCTGTACACCTAAAAGACAAGAATAATACTGATTAAGAAACTGTTGATTCCATTAATATTTGTTAAGAATATAATGTGAAAATATAATAT
Organism: Trinectes maculatus; assembly: GCA_016785345.1. Taxonomy (NCBI): domain Eukaryota; kingdom Metazoa; phylum Chordata; class Actinopteri; order Pleuronectiformes; family Achiridae; genus Trinectes; species Trinectes maculatus. The sequence goes on from JAFBJQ010040714.1 coordinate 186,001, forward strand.
GTAAATACTACGAGCCTCAGTCCATGGATGCAGGCTAGGTGAAGCAGCGATGTCATCAATAAGGTAACGCACAGTTTTCAGTAAAACAGCAGGTGGACGGAGGTTGCTGGGGTTTGTGGTGTCTTTCCCAGCTGCTGGTCTGGAATACTCCTTGACAGCACGCAGTGGGTCTCCAAGAGGCCGTCGATCTGTTTCTGTGCCTGCCAACATCTCAAAACGGTGAAGGCAGATCTGCTTCTCACGGATACGCAGCTCCTGAGCGGGGCACATGGTCTGGCAGGTCCCTCTGGGCACCGTGTCCGTCCCCCGCTGCTCACTTCTCTCATCCTTCTCCTCTCCCTGTCTCACCTGTGCTTTGGCTTGCCCTCGCCATTGCCCCGGTTTCCTCTGCCGCCACTCTCCTCCTGTTGGTGCATCCCGCCACTGTGAGTGGGAGCTGTTAGATGACAAAATATATTGTTGTTGGATAAGTGAAATACCAAGAAACTATATCAAAACTGGTAAGAACAGCGACATCTCTTATGTTGAGCCTCATCAACAGTTGAAAATTATTTTCACTGTTCACAAAAACAAATATACAATATGTCTATATCTATAACCTATATATCCAACAAGTATAGAAATGGTCACATGATGAATGTCAATGAGTCAAAACAATCCCTGCTTAAGTGAAATAACAACATATTAATAAGCTGTCAAACTAAGCCAACATACGCTCTTTTAGCTAAGTTAGTATCTTATGGTATAAACTATATCATATTTGTATTTTGTATCGTGCAGTAACGCTAACCACACACCGAAGACTAGCTGTTAGCTAGAAAAGACAGTTAGCTAGTTAGCAAACAGCGACAGATTACGCGTAAATAACTCATCTTTCAATTTACAATGCGTCCGTTTCAGAATGCAGACTGTCACCATACAGTAACTGTACTGACTCTGAAGACCGTTTCTACAAACGGACCAATTTATGTCAAATAAAACCCATGTTTGTACTAACATGCGACGAGGCGATTCCCTGCGGTTCATTGGTCCTTCTGCAACTCGTCACTTTCCAGATTCATCCAATAAAAAGGTGCCTTTGCTGTTTTGCTCTAACGTCATATCCGGGATTGTGAATTGCGGGAAGAAATTTTTAAATCTGTCAGATTATGGTATGTGTGCTTCTATGTGTCCGAATCTTATATTCAAATATGCAGGCGTCCCAAATAAATTAAATTAAAAATAGTTGTAAAACATAAGCAAGAAATTGGGGCTATACCGAAATCTATCCATCAATAATAATCCATTCGAAAATTATTTTCACTGTTCACAAAAACAAATATACAGTATGTCTCTATCTATAACCTCTATATCCAACAAGTATAGAAATGGTCACATGATGAATGTCAACGAGTCAAAACAATCCCTGCTTAAGTGAAATAACAACATATTAATAAGCTGTCAAACCAAGCCAACATACTGAAGGATATGTTACTGGACGCTGCAGCTTACACAACACAACGCTCTTTTAGCTAAGTTAGTATCTTACGGTATAAACTATATCATATTTGTATTTTGTATCGTGCAGTAACGCTAACCACACACCGAAGACTAGCTGTTAGCTAGAAAAGACAGTTAGCTAGTTAGCTAACAGCGACAGATTACGCGTAAATAACTCATCTTTCAATTTACAATGCGTCCGTTTCAGAATGCAGACTGTCACCATACAGTAACTGTGCTGACTCTGAAGACCGTTTCTACAAACGGACCAATTTATGCAAAATAAAACCCATGTTTGTACTAACATGCGACGAGGCGATTCCCTGCGGTTCATTGGTCCTTCTGCAACTCGTCACTTTCCAGATTCATCCAATAAAAAGGTGCCTTTGCTGTTTTGCTCTAACGTCATATCCGGGATTGTGAATTGCGGGAAGAAATTTTTAAATCTGTCAGATTATGGTATGTGTGCTTCTATGTGTCCGAATCTTATATTCAAATATGCAGGCGTCCCAAATAAATTAAATTAAAAATAGTTGTAAAACATAAGCAAGAAACTGGGGCTATACCGAAATCTATCCATCAATAATAATCCATTCCTTTTTTACAGCTGAATTTGACACAACTTCAAACTGAGATACTCACAAGTTATCATTGACAACACTGAATGTTCATTTTACATGTTTATTATTTTACAACATTTCATCTATAAAACAGTCATTAATAAACAGTCACAATTACATTATACAGTTGCAAAAAACCTGTCAGTACACAGAAAGACACAAATGGCACAATATATTCAGACACAGGTAATTAGAAGATTCAAGAGTCGTCAAAGTGCATGTACTACTGTGTATCATATGCTGTATCCTTCAATGTTTGGGACAGTAGAGCTCTTGGGTTCTAAGAGTACCGAGCTTCTCTTCCTCCATGGCCTGCTGGACATAGATTGTATGACGGCACACCGATGATGTCAGCTCCAACAGCTCTGAAAATGTACTAAAAAAAAGACATATCAATGAAACTATCAAGTTGTGTCAACAACAAAAATCAAACTACAGACATAGCAGCGACCATGTTTGGACAATATCCCCAGCATATCAACCTACCCAGTCAGCTGCTCACTGATATCCTTTGATGTCAATTTTATGTTCCTCAGGCACTCTAGGGAGACACTGCTGTCCTTATAATCTTCATCTGTGCACTGCACCAGCAACTTCTCACTCTCCTTCAGGCAAGCCTCAGCTTTAACTGAAATGGTTAGAGAAACGTGGATATGAGCATGATATCATTTATCATCAGTTACTGCATAACACATCATGTCACACACGATTAGGTCAGAACATTGTAGAACAAGTAAATGCAATTGGCTTTACTTCCATTTGCTTTTGGAAATTATAAGTATCTAATTATATGAATATATAATGTTTAATTATAAATACATACAGTGTTTCTGTATAGTTTGGGCTATGCGACAGTTAGTTGTTTGAAGAAAACACGACTGTGGTGGAGAAATGAGACTTACTGAATAGATTTTATCACATGCAAGAATAAATATTATTTCATATTTTTAAGCTGTTATTTTCTGTATGATTAACAATGCTTTTGTGTCAAGTGTTTTTACGTTTTTAAATTTTAAACATTAAACAACCTAGAAACTCCCTTCTGTCCCCATCAATGTAGAAATTCTTAACAGGCAGCTCATGCCGGGTGGTATCAACTGCAGTTGCGAAAGATTTGTAGTCCTCTGTGAACGTCTTGGCAGCTTCTGACACTGGAGTCAGTGCAGCAATCTGCGATGGAAAATAATATTGGTAAATTGAGACTAAAATTATGATTTCCAGCTTTAAGACACTTCTGGCTCAGCTACGATTGTTTGAGTTGTTTCTGCTTGTTAAGTCACAATCACATCAAGTACAGTATGTAATTACATTGGAAATAACTGCACAGTTGAATAGGTTCTACCAACAAGAGTGTAGTTTATATACACATTAAAAGGGTCACAACAGCACAGAGAAGGCTTTGTGACCTGTAAATCCAGCAACTCGTTCATCAGCCTGTTCTTTTCTGCAAGCAGGTACTTGCGCTTCTTCTCGTGGACATCCTTACGCAGTTCTTCTTCTTCCTCCATCATCTGCAGGATCCTTGCCTCTGCCTCAGTCTTAAGTTTTGTCGTATTGTGCTCCATCTTTAATCACACATCACAGACATAATGTTAGATCAGTCACAGCATGGGAAAGTGAACAAGTCATTGAAAACTGAGAACATAAATAACAGTTTTATGTAAAATTTCAATGTACATAGATTTAACAAAGCAGATACACTGACAACAGTTTACAATCATCACCTTAGCTGTGAGATAAGCCAGTAGAAATGTTTGCATCTCAATCGCCCTCTTCTCCTCTTCTGGGTTCCTCTCGGGCTCTGCAGCATTTTCTATCACTGTTTTCTCTTAAATAACAGACATATTTAAAAGAAAACGTTTATGATTTTCTCAACGTAAAATGAAATACAGACATTTTTAAGTTTAAATCAATTTACCTTTAATGACTGAAATGTCAAAATCTGGTCGAGGACAGTGTCCATCTGAGAAAGTAGACTGCAGAATACTTTTCCCGAGCAGTGTCGGATCTGTTTCGTGCGATGTCAGTGCTGTAAATAGGATCTTCATTAACTCACGTAAGTGTACTGTGAAGTTAACAAAATTGCTGCAGGGGCATTCTACCAACAGTGTCAATACACAGTCATAATTATTACCACTTACCTGTTGCGAGAGCCTGTGGGGCCATTGAGCGTCTTGTTGGAGTGCCAATCTTTGGTCTGACACCACGGGGTTTAGGTGAGGAAGGCACAGCAAGAGACTCATTGGTCAGTGAGTTACTCTGATGGTGGTTAGGGAATACATAAAAATAAAGGTGTGTACCATCAACTGGGTGATAGCAACATACAGGCAGAAATGAAATAGTCTAAACTGTGTACACACGGCAGAGAGAAGGAAAACTAATAAAAATACCTTTGACAGTGATGACTTCTCAGCAGACTGCATATATCGAGATTTGACTATGGTCCCACTTGCTAAAGTTTGATAAAGAAAATTTGATGAAGAAAAAAACAACAACAAAACAATAAGAAAGCTATGTTATCCTTGAGCGTACATATCCCACGTGGTTACACACTTACGTTTAACACATTTCTTCGCAGTTCCACTGTTGTTGGCTTTATTAGCACTGCTCCCACTTTTCGAGCTGAAAACAACCACAAAGGTCGCACTTACAAAGATTGTAGCACATTAACATTTTTTTAAATTTTGATAACGCCCCAAAGCCTAAGGCTACGCTGTTATCTTAAATGACCGTAGTGTCAAAACTATAGAGACTTCTTACATCACCTGTGTGTAAAGTAGCATACCCTATCGTTTTAACTAAAATGGCTAAGTCTGAATGTCTTGTCTCTACTTCAGTTTTTCCTTAACATGAAACTGATCCTTAAAAGACACTCTCTAAGAAGAAGGGTAAAAGCGGCAGCGACTAGTACCTTTTGGCTTCGGTGGACACATTTTTTAAGCCACTTGGTACTGTTGATGTTCTTCTCGACGCCATGATGTTTTAAAGCAAACCGCGTTCCTGGTTGGGCGGAGTTAGAGAAGCTGGTCCTCAAGCTAACGACGGTCGCTTCCGGTTACACAGATCCCGCCCGTACGCCATCTATGAGGCTCGTAAGAAACAAAATAATGTTGCGTTGGTTCCGAACTTATTCTTCCTCACCGCCAATTTCCATTAGTTAACAGTGATAGTAAATTACTCCAGTACATTGTCTGTACTGGAGTGTGTACAACCACAGTACGTTTACTATATATTCTATGGACAAATACGAATTAATTTTAATATTTTAACGTTCAATCAAGTTCCAGTCTATGGTCAGACTGACAGACTGGTAGATGAGTAAACATAATAAGATAAACATTAATATAATATATTGGAAACATCTTATTTTTGATTTATGATGGCTTATGATGTCATATTATTTTTCCAGCTGTCACAATTGGAAAAAACTCACGTTCAAATTTACTGTATAACTCTAAACTCAAGATGAGTACAGTTGTATTAGTAACCACTAGATGGGTGTAAGAGTCTGCAGTCACTGCTACCTTCCACATCATCATTATTAGTTTCTAGGTAGTTATATTTGCAAAACGTTTTATTAAAAAGACACTCAAGACATTGGGAAGCTGCGGAAACAATAATCAAGAAAGTAGACCACAAGAATAATGTGAATTCGGCGATGAACTAAAAAATAGTGTAAAAATAGTACACATGAGAAACGTAGCTTGCCCAATCCAATTAACACCAGACACCCAAACACAGACACTTCAACTTCATGTCTGTCAGTAGACAGAGAAGATGACAACCTCATGTGCATGTACCTGCATGTGCGTGTGTCCATCCCACCTGTGTGCATATCTGCTTAGTAAATTCTCTTACCTAAAGTTTACAGGTCTTCTTTGTAAACAAGTCTTAAAGAACATAATGGGTGCTGATCCCACCTGTCTGAGCTGCTCTCGGACAACAGGAAGGACAATAGCAAGAGAGTGGGCGTGGGTCTGGCTGGTAAACACCAGTCACTAACTTTTGGGCTAAGTCATTTCCACAGACAAGGATGGATAAACCACGCAGGTTTAGAGATGGATATTATCGTTTTCCCCTGAGTGGACACTGCTAAAAGAACTGAGACTGATATTTGCACGGCAATATTCTATTATGTTAAACCACATAACAGTGTTGCAGTTTTAAAACATGAAACATGAAATAAAACACGGACTCAATTTTACATAAAGCAAATGTGTCGGTTAACGCACAGTTATGGAAACTATTTTTTTATTTTGACCTTTCGACTTTAATTAACTCTCACGGTAAAGGTTGAACATTTAAGCTTGGCACCACAACAAATCTCCCCCAAATACACGTCTGTCTTATTGTTTGTGCATGTGTGTGTGTGTGTGTTCTTGTGCGTGTGCATGTGCACGCACGTGCGTGTCCATGTCCTACCTTATCAGCCCGTGTAAAGGCCGAGTCTTATCATTGCTCCTCTCTCTCAGTGTAATAAAGCCTTGAGGCAGGCTGCCGTGTGTCCGCGTCCTGGCTGTCCATCTCTCACCACCAAGCAATGCCAGGACCAGTAGCTGCTCTGAGCTGAATAACAAGTGTTGGTGATGAAGTTGGAACGAGCAGCGTTCATTCTCTTGTTTTGATATTGGTACTTGTGATTTTATTGTATACAGTAAATCATCTTTATACTGGGATCTCCTATTACTTTTCACTGGAGCGAGGGCTTTGGAGAGATTCCGGTGCAGTGCGGAGGAGCTGAGGTGAAAGAGAGAAGTGCATGCTGAATGACAGACGTATGAGGAGACCTGGAGCCACTGAATGAAAGTCCTTGTCTCTCTGCTCCGAAACTCTGACGTCTAACGCAGAATTCGCCTATGTCACTGTGACCTCACTGATACTGAAGGCATTTTCCAGTGCTACATATGTGAGATGAAACAGATGGAATTCATGTTCTGACTGAAGAGAATCCGTATTCACTTTTCCTAACATGTGAACACACACACACACACACACTCAGCACAGTCACACCACACAGCCATGCAGCCCACACACCAGCCCCTCTTCCCTTTGCGGTAAGCCATTACTCATCACTACCCAGTCTGCCAGTCTCGTCCACATAGCCTTCCAGGAATGCCTCAGATACACAGCGCCTTATACAGTAAAGTCCCCAACCGCACAATATTTGCAGCACTAAGAAAAGGAAAAGAAAAGAAGATCACAACTCTTGATCTTTTGCTTCTAGTTCATTTGTGTTTATTTTATTTAGCGTTCAATAACTAATTTATCAGACTTATTATTTGGTTGTCTGACTTTTCCATATTCCTCTCTTAATACAGAGAAGGTCCTTTTACTTTTGGCCACCTCAGTTCTCCAGTGCTGGCAGGTGTGTAATTCCATGTTTGCTTTTAATCCTGCTAGTGGGCCTTACTGTGGAGAGCAGCTAGGGAAGGACCTGACCATACAGCCAGGCACACCCGCTGTTAAGACATTAAGCTTCTCACTGTTAGTTCTCAGTGATAAGCAGTTGAGTATTAGGACAGTGTTTGACTTCCTACCTTTGTAGTATCTGGGCGGCTCTACTGATCATTTTACTCCTCCATAACTTCATCACATTGTGGGTGACAGATCTGAGTAAACACTTACACTCAAAAATTGCATTGTCGTAAGAGTACATTTGAAAAATGTTCTTACGTAGGTCTGAAAGGAGCTGAGAGCAACACTGCAGCCGTCGTGACCTGAAGCCTCGTTTTCTACCTCAGCCATGTGTTGCTCACTTCCTAATTGTTTAATTGCTGTGCTTATCTTCGCAGGATGTGACCTCAGCTTGGTGTTCGCGTTGGAGGATAAGCCCCGCAGCATGCCTGCTTCCAGTGGTGGATGCTGCGGGGATTCCAGCACATCAATACAGGTCATAGCTTTACGTTGAAGAATGAAGTGAATGAAGAATTGCGGAGGAAAGAGAATTATGTACAAATATCAATAAAATGGGGTGGGAATGAAACAGGTACTGTAAAAATAATTTTTTGTGTGTGAGGCATAATTAGGCAATCATACATTCGTCCCATCAACAGGAAGATTCATCAGTACCTGTGATTTTGTTTTGAAATGAAAGATGAGCACCAAATAATCAAGCATGACTTGTTGTGTGTGTGCGTGTGTGTGTGTGAGAACCATGTGCGGTGCTTTAGCAGGGCAGTGTAGCGTGCAGTGCAGGAGTGAGCAGAGGCGGCCCAGGCCAGCGCAGCCCCACTACCCTGCTAATCCCTATGTTTTCAGGAGCCCTGGCCCGTACTTGATGAGCTTGAGCAAGAACAAGTTTGTTCCCTCTCCTGTGTTTCTATCTCTCCCTCTTTCTCTCTCTGTCTCTCATTCTTTTATTCCCCCTCTTTTTCTCATGCCCCCCCCCCCATCCCTGTCCCCTGGAGCCACTTTGCGACTGAATGAATTCCAAGTGTTTGCTCAGCACCTCCGTCTGTCCCCCTGTCCCCTTAGATTTCTCAGGGGAGGAAGAAAGCATGCGGACCAAGTACTGGTGTACAGTTTACAGAAAACTGAATGCTGGGGGAACACATGTCAACTCCATCCAACCATGAAACGTTCATGTCATGATTGGAGAATGTTCTGTCATAAAACAGGTGAGCTCATGATTTGGATAAAACCAGTTTTCTCTATGACAGAATGCAAATATAGGAATAAAAAAAACCAAAATATCCTGTTTTGTTTATCATCGTTTATCGTTTAGACTGTAATTTGTATGAAGCTCCAAGATGCTGGGTGGGGCCGGACTCTTGCTGTGAAATAGGCTGATATTTGGTTTTGTGCGGTGTTGGGGGGGCATTATCAGGCAGTCTGTAATCATAGCTCTGGGTGGAACATGCTGAAATATGCATGTGCATTATGGTGCGTGGACACTTTGGCTGAAATTCGAAACACATAAAGTGACCACAGTGCGGGGCAAGAGCGTAGGGAGTGTCGAGGTTTGGGGAGACACTGGTCGTGTGGTGGGGTGGTTTGAGAGGAGAGGGGATTAACCAGAGGCCGCGGGCCCTGGGGCTGAGGGCCCATTTCCTGGCCTGAGCCCCTGTTTGTCCTGCCTGACCTGACAGCTCTGGGGGCAGATCCTGCTCGGATACAGCCCCGCTCCCACGCCTGTCTGAAGCTGTTAGCTACTGGCTGTGAGTAGCTAGTTGGGCTTAGTTTTGTCTGAGCTGTGGCTGGATCGGTAGGCGTTCAGTCATCTGTGTGTGGAGGGATGGTGTTGGGGTGGGGGTGGGGGGTGGGAGGGGGTGACGGTGAATCAGGCATCTGCGAGATGCCAGTTTTGACTTATTGCATTGGTTTAATTATTTTTTCTTTATCAGCCCTTTTCATCTCATGGAAAAATATCCACACTCAAACAATTAATAAATGTATGAACTAAAAATGCAAAATAAAGAAGAAGTGAGCATAATCAGTTTTACATGATCCGTTTGGCCAGTATATGTATGTCAACGACATACTATAGACTGGATTCAAACAACTTTAACATAAATTCTATAACATTCTAATGAGGGTTTCACACTCATTTTGTGTTTTGATAAAGTGGAGGAAAACCTGGTCCATACATTTTTGGACGTATTCAGCCGGTCTGGTGGAAAGTGTGAAGACCAAGTGATGGCAGCAGGTCATCTCCCTGTGTATCTTGGCCTGTGTAATTAACCTCCAGCCTGCATTTGCCTAAATAATCAATTAGAAGTGCTATCGCGGGCTTGTGTTTGAATGGTGTTGGTCTGCATGCCGATTGTGTGCCCAACTCTGTTGTTACTTCAAAATCCATAAGATAACACCTCTTCTCTCTGACCAGGCGGACTGTTTGATGATCGCTCTCCAAAAATGAAAATGAAATGAGGGGATATTTACTTTTCTTCCCCAAAGGCTTTGATAGCTCAATTGCTTGTTTTCAGTGGCTTGTTATTATTTTTCAATGGGTGGATTGGCTGCTGGGTTTGGAGGAGCACAGACCAGCTCTGTGAGTGTTGTTTCTGCCCTGGCTATACACACAGAGCTGGCAGCGAAACAAGCCAGAGAGAAGAGCGGGGCCACAGAGTCACAGAGACAGAAGGAGTCGTCAATGAACAGGGCCCCGTAACATCAAGTCTATGTTTATCATGGTTTCTCTGGGCTTCATGTTACCACTGACCTGAGGCCTTTTCAAAATAAAACTTTTTTTTTTAAACTAAGTGAACCTTACTGTGACTCTGAAGTATCTTCCAGACTCCTTCACAGTAACATGGTGCAGGTTGGTGTTTTAAAATATGAAGCAATCTATCACAGCACAACTTTGGTTTGGATGGTTGAGGAGAATATGAGATGTTCCCCTCTGGGTTTTATCCTCCTGCCTCCATCGTCACCAGTCAGCCAGTGGCGTCATCCCTGCGCTGCCTTATAAAACTGTCAACGCCTCTCTCTCACCTGGACTCACACACACACACACACACACACACACACATACACATTAGGGCTGTTTCTGTCCAGAGCGCTGGACCAGCCACTGGTTAAATACGCACCTGAACCGTTTTGGGTTTTTTTTGTTTTTCCTCCACTGATCATTTCCACAACAAGAGGATAGAGTTGCATTACTTCTTTTATGAATCTGGCAAATTATTCCTACTTCTCTGGCATGTGCAACATGACCGCAGAGGCGCAGCACTCGCCCGCAGAGGCGAGTCCTGTCCTCCTGTCTCCAAGCCTGAGCCTGGACTCACCGCTGCCGCCGCCGCCGCCTCTCCTGCTGCAGGCCCGCTCCAAGGACAACGTCCTGGTCAAGTCTGAGCCCAGGGGGAGCAGCTCCGGCGCGGAGGATGGGGGCGCTCTGCAGGGCCAGACGGAGGAGCACCTGCCCGCCGGGAGCCGCCGCAGGAAGAGGCCCGTGCAGAGGGGGAAGCCCCCCTACAGCTACATCGCCCTCATCGCCATGGCCATCGCCAACTCCCCCGAGAGGAAGCTCACCCTGGGCGGCATCTACAAGTTCATCATGGAGCGCTTCCCCTTCTACAGGGAGAACTCCAAGAAGTGGCAGAACTCCATCCGCCACAACCTCACCCTCAACGACTGTTTCGTGAAGATCCCCCGGGAGCCCGGCAGACCCGGCAAGGGCAACTACTGGACCTTAGACCCCGCGGCCGAGGATATGTTTGACAACGGCAGCTTCCTGAGGAGGAGGAAGAGGTTCAAGCGCACAGACGTCAGCACCTACCCCGGATACATGCAGAGCTCCAGCGCCTTCACCCCGACCCCAATGGGCAGGCCCTCATACCCCAACACCCTGTACGCCAGCATCGGCTCTGGTTATGGCTCCCAGCTGGCATCCACATCCCCGCACCACCCGGCCATGCTGCATCACTACCAGACCCCCGGTCAGGGTCAGCCACGCATGTTCAGCATCGACAACCTCATCAGCCAGCAGCCGCTGGTGCAGAGCGCACCGGGGGCAGAGCTCAGCGCGCAGGGGCTGGGGCTGGGAGGCGGTGACCTGGGCAACATGACCTCCAGCTGCTCGGTCACCGGCACCGACCCGTCCGCCTGCTTCCAGACCCAAACTGGCAACCCCTCTGGGAACATGCTGGGCAGAAACAGCGGGAACATCAGCGGGTACCCGTACTCCTCTTCGGCCTCTCCTCCAACTCTGCCCGCCATGACCCAGTCCGGGTTCTCCCCCCCGGGGGGCTCTCAGGTTTATTGCTCCGGGAATCGCCTCTCGCTGCCGGCTCTGCGCCCGGGTTCGTGCGCCGAGCACCCGGAGCAGCTGCTGGGCCTCTCCGGCCCCATGAACTCATACAACAGCACCTACATGAGACAAGCCAACTTTGCGTCAGGGTTTGACCGCTACATGTGAGACTGGTGGCGCAAAGTCCAACCATAAAGACAGAAATGTATAGGCTACTAAATGTTCCCAGATTAAACCAACAACATCACAGAGACTGGGATGAAACGCAAGTTAGTATTATAAGTAATAAAATGTTACTGGGATAACACAGCCTGTTTTTTATAAATGGGTTATTGTGACGTCATATAAGTTCCTGTAAGAAATAATATTTTTTTAGTCATTTGCTAAAATTAGAAACGAGGTGACTCGAGGCGACCGAGCCTGATGCAAAACATTCCTTTTTAAAACGGTGGAAAGCCATTGAGATGCGTTTGATCCATTCCATGACCGTATCTCTGTTTTAATCTGTTTCACTGTGACATGTTTCGTTTCTATTCACTGAGTTTTAGTTTTTTTTAAAAGTTCATTGAAAGTTCGTTTTGCTATTGTTATTTTTCATTGTAAATAGTTTGTAAAAAAAAATCTTAAACAAAAGGCCAGGTATTTTAATGGTGAAAATAAAGTCGTTTTTTTAAAATAGCTGCTGTCTTTATTCTTCAAAGTTTTTAATGTGTTTTAATGTGTTTCATTAAAGCTCCCGACTCGTGAGGTTCATTCCTATATTTATTCAAGTGAATAGAGTTTTAACGTTATCTTTACATACTGCCTCAAACTTCAGACATAAGTAATCTTTACATATTGACCTGTTGTAAAGTTAAGTAGAATCTGTAGTGTGTGTTATAGATAGAAGACAATTATTATCTAGAAACAGAGGAAACATCATGAATCATCAAATTCATAATTAGGTCCTTGATGACAGTTATTTAAATTCTATCATACAGTTGTACTAATCAAACTGATTTAATCACTTTTGCTTTTTACTTTTTACGAGCCACTTATGAAATATAATTTTTTTGTTACTCGGGAAAAGCATTTTTATCTTTTCAGTTGTGTGTTTCCTGTTGTCCTTTCAGTGTCCACCAACTATTTCTTTGAAAAGCTCAGATTATAAATCATGTTTTTAACCCACTGGTTTATAAAATATTTATTTATGAAGAAGAAATCTTTATTTGTCATTGCACAGTGCACTATATTCTTAGTCTTCTTTTGAAAATGAAAACACTAACCGGACACTGTTTTCACAGTCATTCAGTTTAAAAATGAAAGAACTATAAAAGTTGTTCTTAAGGTTTTTTTTTTGAAAAAAGGCACTATTTACAATTTTGGGCCAATCAACTAGGCCAATTTCCTTTACGAAGATATACTGTGACTCAGTGACTGTGAAGTACTGTGAAGTAAGTACTTAAATAATAAAAGTTTAAATAATCACAAAGAAAACTACTCATTCATGGATGAAAGGAAGAAGGCAAACGTTACCAAAGTATATAAACTTTGACTTTAAAAAAAAAATCAAATTCTCATGTGATCAATACTTCCAGGTACTGAGAATTTGAAATTCCATGTTTGTTCACTAAGTTGCCACCAGACTGTTACAAGCCAGATAAAGGTGGCTGATGGTCAGACTGTTGTAAATTAGTAATCATACTGACAGATCCTATACCACACTGCCTATACTGAGTAAGATATGACACAGAGGAAACAATTACTCCAGGATTGAGATTCCCACCACTAGATGGAAGCAAAAGCAAATGATGCCAAATGGTTTGGACAGGTCTTATTGTGATGACATACTGCATATATCCAGTTATCTGAAAAACAACAAGCCCAGTACAAAGATGACAGAAAACTTCAGCAGGCAGATGGTGTAAGTTAATGTCAACAGTAGTGGTATTAGTTAGGATAGTTAAGGGAATCAGACACAGTAGCTAATCAATGGACTGAGGTATACTCCTCCAGCATATATTCCATATAGGCTTCATATAACATTCGTGTATTATTTTTTATTATTGTGCTTCAGTTGCCGCTTGTAATCCTGCACTTCCTGATAATGTTATCCTCATTGCTTCACATATGAGTCAAACTACAGTCTGCCTCAGTCACTGGAGTCAGGGCTAGAAACCATTGCAAGACCTAGTCTTGCAATGTTAATACTAAATCTCTTTGACAGCCCAACTGTTACCAGGAATAGTTCATTGAAGAACTTTGGGTTTACCTGAAGAACCCAGGCCTCCTCCAAGAATTCAGATGTTCCTCAGGACAAGTACAATTTTTCCATTTCTACTTGGGACATGACTCTTGATTCACTTGTTATTTGGGATTGGATTTTTCTGACTCACTCGACAGCAGGGGGCGCATGGACACCACTGACTGCAAAGACATGCAGTTCCCCACTTACAGGCAGATCACTCACTCCTCGTTTGAGCCAAATATCTCAAGCTTCACAAAGGTGGATAGAAAATGTCTACAGCCTGCGTGCCGTACGTTACAATATCCGAATAGTTTAAAATGAGTGGATTATAAAAAGAGATAAAATAAGGGACCTCTTTCTTTGACATATGCCATTATGTTATGACATTCAAAATGTGCAACGACACACCAGTGTACGTGAAAATAACTGAAACTGCAAACTGAACCTGAACCTGTGCAATTAACTGAGAATATATATATATATATATATATATATGTTCTGTTCTGTTGTCTATTGACACACAGGCAGACAACAGTGGCTTCCAATATAACACTAATCACCCAGTCTGGGCATATTGAGTTACAGTTTTTACAATCTAGGAAAATCACACATCTTTGTGTGTAAAATACAGTAAGGAGTGCAAAGTTAATAAATACATAAATAAACTCGTGGGCAGAATTTTTACCTCTATGCACGAGGTCTTTTAAAAAAAATCACAATGAAAAGCATGCGATCATAAAAGCTATGCGGAAGTTGACAAAAAAACAAAAGCAAACACATATAATGAAATGAGGATTTTTTTCTTCATTGTATCAAAAACTGTTGTTCTTTCATTAAAAGTCTAACAACAATATGATAAGCAGCACACTGTTCACCCTGTAAGACGGACGGGTGTAATGAACTGGAATATGCTCCAATTACGATGGTACACATTACACATGATCCTGTGCTGCCTGTCTCCCCTGACTGAAGTGGAGCAGGTTGCAGCTGACCTGCAGCAGCGCCTCTGCACCGGGGTGAATGATGCAGCACATGCGGAGTTATAACGCTGGGACTCCGAGTTAGAGGAAAACACAAAGCCCATGAGAGGTGATTCAACAGCCGGCCAAATCCTGAAATTCAAAATCAGCCCATTTGTTGAATCGTGACAGACATTTATTTTTATTTAAAAACAAAACCTATTTATTCACTTATTTATTTGAAAACAAAAATAAAATGTACACTCAGTTCACTCAACATGTTTACATTTGAAAAAAATGAGGAAAAAAACAAATGTTAAGCACGAGTTATAATTAGCATGTGAACAAATTCTTATTTATTAGATATATTTCGTGAATAATAATAATAATAATAATAATAATAATAATAATAATAATAATAAGGGGGGATTTCACCCTAATTAGTTTGTATCCTTGTAACATGTATCCTTGTTCCTGATTGTAGCCTGACCACCGTATAGGAATTTGGAAAGCACTAGAAAAAGGACCAGCTCGCATTGTGTTGCAGTGCTTTTTATTAAAGGTCTCGGCCACTATCATCGATGTGCACCTTCTGCTTCTCCCACACTGGAATAGAGGCCGAATGAAACGAGTCGTGCGGCTTCTTGTGCAGAAATAAACTTGAGTGCACGAGAAAAGTCCTATTTTGAACCTCACCCTTTTCCTTATTTTTCTTGCGTTAAATAACATTTACTTCGAAACACAGCGCCTATTCCTATTGTTAAATGAATGTCAATAGACTATATTGATCATATGCAGAATAAAGATTTCAATCCAGTACAAGTGATGAAAACTTACATTTCTTAAACAGGTTGATTTGCGTCGGAACAACCGATATAAACTGGTGTATTTTTTTTATTTACATTTTAATTTCAGCCAAATGTGATTTCAGGATTCAACAACTGATATTACTTTTTTTTTTTTTTTTTTTTTTGCGGTGCAATCTCGTCCAGTTCCTGGTAACAGTGACTCAAAGGCCACGTGATCAGCGTGGTCCTATAAATACCGTCTGAGAGCTGAGAAGGAGAGTGTGATAGTTTGGCTGGATACCTACCCAATCCCGTGCGTAAAAGATATTTTGGACAGACACTGGGATAATCAAAAGTAGCTTTGTCAGTCACACACATCATAGACTGATCGGTGTTGCAACTGAAGACAAGCGAAGACTGTGCCGGTGCAATATAGATGATCTTTGACTGTCTTTTACGCCTGAAACCTACAAGTTGCCCGCTGGATGAGAACTTCGCACGGCTTCGCTTGACCAAGCCCCGGACGACCAGGAGTCGCCAAAGCCACAGGTCAAAGAGTTCTTTATCTTTTGAACTGATTCTAGCCATGTGTGCGTGCAGTAGCTGGAGCTAAAGCTGCAGCGGGAGTCTGGTGTGGTTGTACGGGGGAGAGGGAGAGTGTCTGTGCGCGCTCTCGCTCGGTAGCCTCGCCGGAGGAGGAGGAGGAGGAGGAGGGAGTCTGGGAGAGAGGTGCAGAGCAGCGGCGTGTCCAAGGATGACTTTAGGGACGGATATGTCCGACAGCTCTGCGTTGTCCGAAGATGTAGACATCGACGTAGTTGGGGGCGACATATCCGTTGGAAAGGAGGGGAAGTACATCCACCACGAGTTCAACCTGGACAATGACTCCGACGACAATTACTCGCAGAACGCGGCAGAGAGGGGCTCCTCGCCCGGGCTCAGCAGCTCCGACTGCCCGTCAGAGCAGATGAGGTCCGGCGCAGAGGCCGGCACCGTGATCGGGGACAAGCCCAGGAAAAGCGCCCTGGTGAAGCCGCCCTACTCGTACATCGCCCTGATCACCATGGCCATCCTGCAGAGCCCCAAGAAGCGCCTGACCCTGAGCGAGATCTGCGAGTTCATCAGCAACAGATTCCCATACTACCGGGAGAAGTTCCCCGCCTGGCAGAACTCCATCCGGCACAACCTTTCCCTCAACGACTGCTTTGTGAAAATCCCGCGGGAGCCCGGCAACCCCGGGAAGGGCAACTACTGGACCCTCGACCCGGATTCCGCAGACATGTTCGACAACGGGAGCTTTTTGCGCAGGAGGAAGCGCTTCAAGCGGCACCAGGCTAACGAGATCCTCAGGGACGCAGGTGGCTTCTTACCCGGGTTCGGATACAGCCCGTACGGATACAACTATGGACTCCAGCTGCAAAACTTCCACGCGGCTCACAACCCGTATCACCCACACCACGCAGGTGGCTCCTTCCCGTTCCCTAACGCCCCCTGCACCTTGCCCTCATCCGCCACCATATTCCCGGCGCCGCACCCCCTGCCATCCCTCTTATCGGCCGATTTAAGAAAGCCCTTTTACCCACAACTAAGCCCGTCTCTGCCGCCTCTTAAGACGGACTCCAGCGCCCCGAGCCGGCCCTCGTTCTCCATTGACAATATCATCGGCGCGGCCAACTCCGCCGCTTCTTCCTACAGCGCGCAGCCGGGCAGCCAGGCGCAGATCCTGGCCATGCTGACCCCAGCACTTGCCTCCGCTTCCAGTCATTTGAGTCTAGCGCAGGACACCATATTACAGGCCGGGCCACAGAGTGACACTTTCCCCAGCAAGAATCCGAGTATGAACCCCTGTCCTTTCTGAACACACAAACAAAACAAACTATTTTATTAAAGCGCCGTCCTGTGTGAAGGTAGGCTGACCATTCTTGCTGAGATCAGAGTGTTGCCCCCCCCTCACCTCCCCCTCACCCCCGCGTGCTAACAGCGTTAGAGGAAAGAAGGGTTTATTTATGGTTTGTAAATATGTGTATAATGTGTGCACGAGGAAGAGATCGGTTCTTTTCAAGCAGCCATGTGCCATGTGGCCTTCATTTGTCAATGGGAGAAAAACAAAGCGATCCCGATATTTTCTAAGTTAAATGTGTCACCCAGTGTCCAAAATGGATGATTTACATTTTTTAAAATATATATATATATATAATTGAGAATTTATTATGATTTATGTTGTTTTGATTTTGTGCGTCGTGAGCTAATGGCACTGTTGTCGTTCACATGTATAGGCTAACAAGAGATGGCAAACTCAGGTTTTCTTAGATAGCACATGAAAATAAATGGGGGGGGGGGGGGGGGGGGGGGGGGGGGGGGGGGGGGGGGTAGTCTGACACAATAACACTTTCCCACCCCGGTCCCCTTAATTTCTTCTACATGGTGAATTTGTGTCAATATCATTTCATGTTGTTGGACACGTAGGCGATGTGGTTTTGGTATTAAAAAAAAAAGGAGCGCATTACCTCTCTCAACCTTTAATTGTTGTTCGTTTATCTATTTCACAATTTAATCTGTGGAACATACCGTCATGTCATGTGTTGCCAATAGAGAGAGAGAGAGAGAGAGTGAGAGAGAGAGTGAGAGACCTAAATGTTCATAGGTCATTTTTGTTGTAATGACAAGAATAATAAATGTTTGTGAATTTGAAAAAAAACAACAACAAGGACATTGTTAATTTTCATTTATTGAATGGGGAGTTTATACGTCAGAGATGCAGTGGATAAAAACCTGGGTAACGGACTGAACAGCAGCTCTTAGTAGAATTAACTTAAATACAATTTTAGAAACTTTTTATGTTTGACTTAAAAAAAATTTTTTTTTTTACAAAGATGTCCCAAGTCCCAAGGATCTCATTGAAATCAGGTCCATTCTCCTTTCACCTCCCTGTTTACACATTAAGGGAAAATCTTAATTATATGCTTTTTTTTTTCTTCCAATCACACAACTCTCCCAATCATTGTAACTGAGAACACTGACCGGCTGCAACAAGGAGATCAGACAAACTCGATTAGGCATGACATCAATGAAGAATCTGACCCCCCCCCCTCCCCTTTCCCCCAATTTCAGGTGTGAGAAAAGCACCAAATTCTGTTTAACCATTTCAAACACGACTTGATGCATATAACACTCATGAATATCACGCAACACTGGGCAAGTATTCCTCCTGTGTGGCTCTTGTTGGCTTGTAAAAGGACCGTTTTCCAGCTGCTCACAAAGGCCCTAAATGAATGGGGGCGTTAGCGGGCCTCGGCGGTGCGTAATTGAAAGTGAACAAGGATATACCCGCGGTCTATTGGGGCTTTCGTTGCTAATTTGTAGCAGCATTTTTCACCGGGTCCCTAATCCACCATAATGCGGCTTTTTGGCCGTTTGTTGATGTTGTCAGTGTGGACCCCTGGCCCAGGGGAGTGAATGTGCGCACAGCGAGCGGCCCCCCTGCGAGGCCAGCCACACACACACACACACACACACACACAAACGCACACATTTAGACCCTGAAAAGCAATCTTCTCAAAAGGCCCTCGGTCTGCTCCGCTTTCATGTCATCTGTCCTGTCCCGGGATCCGTATAAAAGAAGCAGTGGGACTCGTCCGGCCACAGAGAACAGGCGCATTGGTCTTTTTTCCAGAGTTGTTGGAGCACATGCTTCCAGACAGAAGGGGGTGTAAGGCCTCCTTTATTCGCCAGATCTGTGCGCAAACGGTTAAATTAGTTTGCGGGTGTTTTGACAGATGATTATTACAGATGGAGGGGTGGGGGGTGGTGGGTAGGGGGTGACTCCTCTGTTTTCCTTCAACACAGCTCATTGAAAAAAAAACGTCTTTGAAACGAAAACCAACACATGACTACTTTCTTTATGCGCAAACAGCCTTTATCTCTCTCTCTCTCTCTCTCTCTCTCTCTCTCTCTCTCGCTCTCTCTCTCGCGCGCCTTGTTACTGCAAATTGGGGGGAAAATGTGCAAATATTGCGCCAGGATTTGAGAAGCAGCTTTGATTAGAGGCCCTCATCACTTGCATCCACGGTGTTAATTGATATCCTGCATATGCAATTTGCACGGTAGACGAGGTGGAACAAAACATTCTGGGAGACTATTGAAGTTTCCTCCGCGCACCCTGACGCAGTGACGGCGGCGGCGGGGGGCGGAGAGGGTGGTTTTGGGGTTGGGGGTGGGGTCATTACGCACCGCATCAGTCCATTAAAATCCACATGAAGCGTTTTCAGACGTGGTTAAAAAGCATTTAAGTAACGACAGGAACAAAAAAAAATAAGCCAGTAAAAAAACAAAAATCATCAGACACAAAGTGCACAGACACACACAGACACACACACAGACACACACACACAGACACACACACACAGACATGTGTATTGGTCCTCAGCTTCAAACGCGCAACAGTAGCGTTGTCCGTGTCTGCGGGTAGATTACAGGCCTGTGACCAGAATAAACCTGGAGCTTGCTCTTCCTCTAACCACCACAACAAACACCGAACATTGGGGACGCGTCCTCCGCGACGCCCTGTCATTTCTCCGGCGACTCCTAATGGGATCTCATCGCTGCTTACACACTGACACGGACATGGCCACGCTGCTCCCCTGCGCGCGCTGTCACTCGGGGACCACCCACGGCCTCAGCACCGGAGAGTGTCAACAAGACGTTTGTCATGTTACAGACGGCTGAGCAAAACGAGGACTGAGTGACAGGCCGTGCCAAGTGACAACCAAATAACTCAAGAGTCGCCCCAAAACACATTTGTACATTTCAAGGCAATTTCCCATCTCGTTCTAAAAGCTTCCATATGCTGTGTTTGGGCGTAAGCAGCCTCAGATCCGTATATTCGGTGCCACTATCATTTATTTAAAGACATGCACGTCCACACAAATTCAGATTGATGCCCTCTTTTCTACACGAAGCATTTTTTTTTGTTTAGGTTTCCCTTGGAAACTGCCAGCAGTGATTATAGTATAGTAGACTTATTATTATTATTATTATTATTATTATTATTATTATTATTATTATTATTATTATTAGTGTTGTTGTTGTTGTTGTTGTTGTTGTTAGACCTCTCTCTTTCACCTTCAGGGGATTACATGAAATCGTTGTGCTTTGAAGTGTGAAGCTGTCTCTGCCAATAACGTTACATTCGTCATCGATTCATTTTGCACTGAAGGACACGATCACAGAGGCTGTGCTGTGTGTGTGTGTGTGTGTGTGTGTGTGTGTGTGTGTGTGTGTGTGTATGAAAGAGAGAGTCTTCTCGTGAGTCGGTGTTGATTGTTGGGTGGTTGATAAACTACACAATTAAATTATTTCGAGATGAACAACTAAATTCACCACGAGTAACTCTGATTGGATGGGACGTGCGCCCCCTGAAGTTTACGCCTGATGACGTGGAGCGTCACGCGCAGCCTGTTTAGGTTTCCAAACAGATGCGGGGACAGTGGATGCACATTGGAGGAGAATCAAAGAAGAGGGGAAGCTTTAGGAACTCAAGTCAGAAACCTTTTATAAAGAGGTTAGAGAACAGTCAGTTTGTGACGAGCATGGAGACAGGTGTGTCTGCTATAAATACAATACACACGTTGTGTTGAATATAATTGTGACAGATACTGATGTTTGTTATTTAATTAGCTGCAGGAGACAGTGCTCAGAGCGGTTTGGTGCTGGAGGTAAAGAAGAAGCCGAATTATTATTATTATTTTTAAATTTGATATAATGTTTCAAAAACCACTGCTCATTAATTAATTAATTAATTAATGTTACACTCATTTACAGGGAAAAAGACGAGGGTGCACTGGAGTGGGCTGAGGGCTGGCCTGAGGCAAGAACGCAGAAAATTAATCCCACTCCGGCATTGCTGTGTTTACTGTGTGTGTGTGTGTGTGTGTGTGTGTGTGTGTGTGTGTGTGTGTGTGTGTGTGTATGTATGTACACGAGACTCATGTCAAACAGGCTGTTCTTCAAGGTCATGCTCGTCACCTTAAAATTTTAATTGTTATTCTCCCATTATATTATATTATATTATATTATATTATATTATATTATATTATATTATATTATATTATATTATATTATATTATATTATATTATATTATATTATATTATATTATATTATATTATATTATATTATATTATATTATATTATATTATATTATATTATATTATATTATATTATATTATATTATATTATATTATATTTTAATTGTTATTCTCCCATTATATTATATTATATTATATTATATTATATTATATTATATTATATTATATTATATTATATTATATTATATTATATTATATAAAATAATATTATATTATATTATATTATATTATATTATATTATATTATATTATATTATATTATATTATATTATATTATATTATATTATATTATATTATATTATATTATATTATATTATATTATATTATATTATATTATATTATATTATATTATATTATATTATATTATATTATATTATATTATATTATATTATATTATATTATATTATATTATATTATATTATATTATATTATATTATATTATATTATATTATATTATATTATATTATATTATATTATATTATATTATATTATATTATATTATATTATATTATATTATATTATATTATATTATATTATATTATATTATATTATATTATATTATATTATATTATATTATATTATAAGACTCATGTCAAACAGGCTGTTCTTCAAGGTCATGCTCGTCACCTTAAAATTTTAATTGTTATTCTCCCATTATATTATATTATATTATATTATATTATATTATATTATATTATATTATATTATATTATATTATATTATATTATATTATATTATAAATATATAACGAGGCCAAAATATTCAGTATACAGTAGCTTTTAGTGTATTTTTATGTTGACAAAAAGATTTTTAGATTTTTAAAACTTCATTCATTTTTGTCTGAATATTAAAACAATCTCCATCAAACAGCAGAATCATGTCTGACTGGATATTTAGTCACTGCCACTGCGCTTATTGTATCATGAAAACAAAACATTTTTGGTGACATACTCTCTCTCTCACACACACATACACATATTATTATTATTATAATTATTTTACACTGAACACTTCTCATAACCCTTTCCGTTTTGAAGCCTGTGCTCGTTTGCTGCAACGCCTCTCATACCTTTATCTAACCTATAGAATAATACCCAATAACGCTCCTCTCGATTGCTCCGTGTGCACGAGCCTCCTCGCCCCCACAGAGGAATGTTGGCCTGTCGCTCGGCTCTCCGGCCTGGAGGAGAGGAGCGGAGAGGCGAGCCCCGGCCCCGGCTGCACCGCGGCTATAAATCACAGCCTCCCCTCGCTCCTCGCCATCTCCCTGCAGCCTCCGTGTTTTTGCAGCAGACAGAGGAATCCTTCGCTTAATTAATTTAGAATGTGTAAATAAACCGAGGACAGTGAACTCCCCATCATCTCTGGAAACACAATATTAACTTTGGAAGATCTTCGCCCCGCCGACTCTCGCCGGCACTAAAAGAACACCTGCTGCAGAAGAGGAACACACACACACACACACACACACACACACACGCACACACACACACACACACACACACACACACACACACACACACACACACACACACACACACACACACACACACACACACACACACACACACACACAGTATCACTGCAGGAGTATTGATGGCTTTATCCTGCGAAGATCACCAGAATATGATAGCTGGTTATGCTTCTGTGTGTTTACTGTAAAGTCTGGGTAGTGCTGGTTTCCTGGGTCTTTTAAGAATATATATATATATATATATATATATATATATATATATCCCTCATTAATTTTAATAGGGAAAGGCGTTTAATCCACGCCTTAAAAAAAAAAACAATCTGATTGTGGTGCTGTCTCTGTGATCTGCAGAGATGTAACTGGTGCGTAACTGGTAACTGGTAAAAGTGGAGCAACAGTCCGTTGCACTTGTTTTTTTCCCCTCCAGTCTGACAACAGCAGCATGGTTGCTGCTGCACGTGCTTCACATGACAATGGACATGTGCAGACATTCACCTGCACAGGATCCTATGGCCGTCCAGATGATTACATGTTAGTCCGATCAGCCACCTGAACCCAATTACGCACAGATTAAACGGTAGACATACAGCTACAGTGAGCCAGAACACATAAGGACACATATGGCCTTGACAGCAATAAAAGTTTACAGATGAGACAATATATATATATATATATAGAGAGAGAGGGGAGAAACAATTTAAATAATGTACTTATAGGGAATCTACCAGATACCAAGTAGGTGTGAAGCAGACTTGGTATAATGTCTGTATAAACTAAAAATACATTATATTATTTATTATATACATATGCATTCATTGCATTACTGTGCTGATATATGATGAAATTAAACTGTATGTTTTGTGATCCAGCGCTTATCAGCGTCCCCTGGTGGTACCTGGAATTCACGATGGGCACCATGACGCTTATCAACCCGGTGTCCATGGTTTGGTTTTGCGCGTGTTGCGCTGATGGAGAGGCGCAGCTGCTGCGGGTCGCGCTCGCTCGTGCCATGCGGGCGCTTTCACCGGCTCCTTCCATTTGACCTTTGATGCCATCGCATAAGACTCACAGCAAGGATCCACTGCCATTAATGTCAGCCGTCCCACCCATTCCTTCTACACGCCGCCATAACTGTTTATCTCACAGTGCAAGTTTGATCAAGGTCAGTTTATTGTGCAGTGGGAGAAATGGATTTATTTACCTCTAATGGGCCAAACACAGAGATCTTATCATTTACCCTGATGAAATTTATCAGCAAGTCTCTGAGCTGAAGGATGTAGACGATGTTTAACTGTTTGAACTGAATGTCCACAATAAACCTTTGAACCTGCCCTTTTATTTGATGCTTGGCTTCACACCACTTTTGTGCCACAAACATGACTCAAGTATGGCGGCTGAGCATATTTCTGGGCCTAAATCCTAAAACAAATATTGCTAATTTTTTTTTTTTTTTGCCATTTTGTAGCATGCAACCACTGGGAGAGATTTTTAATTTGTCTGCTTTTTTAAACCATCATGGGCATTAGTGTCCAGTTAGTGTTTTTATAATAATTAATATCCCAGTGATTTTTTGGGGGGGTTTAGATTATGTTTCCAACCTGGAGGTAAATCACTGCATGTCAAACATAAGTCAGGGCTGAATACCGGGGACACTGCAGCCTCCAGTGTCTCTTAAGAAAGGTGAAAATGAAACTTTGTTTAAGTTGACATCTAATCTTTTTGAGCGTGAAAAGTGTGTTTTCAGAAAAGCGGTGGAAAAGCCTCGCGATAAAACTGAAGTTTACTATCCAGAGTGTAACGCGATCACGCTGGGGTCGCGGGGCCAAACTTTTTAAGACTAATGTTTATTTAGAGAAGTGAGCGCTGTCTATGGGACTCCCCGTTCTCCCAGAATGCCGCACTAATGTCTTTACCAGGCCTGAGCAGACCACCAGCAAGACTGCAGCTCTCTGCAGCCTGTTGTGGCCCTTTTCACACAGGACTACACTCGCTCCATATCACGTATAGAAGATACTGTGTCCCACTAGTCCCACTAACACAAACACTAAAACCAGGCCGAATATGAGTGAGTACATAGAACAAAGTTTAACTGCCCGTGAAATAAAACAGATCAAATCCACTGTCCACAGTCGCTTACTTTCTAAGCCCTATTTTTCAGATATGGCCTATTTAGCTTCCTGAAACGCTGCTTCATCTGTGCTCCTGTGAGTTTGAGCCAAATAAAACCTTCGGATTTCTAGGTTACTGAAATCATAATATTATCCTCAGAAACGATTCCTCACCGTACTGAGTCATAAGCCACTTTATGATTTCACCAAAACAGAATAATATTCAAGTTTGATGTTTGGAATTGTCCAGTGCAAACATCTCAATTCCCCGTACATTAAAAACAACGACGCAATGTGTCACATATTCCATGTCCACCATCACGCTCAGGCTACTGAGCAATTTGAAGAAATAAAATTTGTTTGATTATGAGGCGTAATAAAAAGAAAAGGACATATTTGCAGTGCATTTCCCCAGTGCTTGGAGAACACCAGCGTGTTTTCTTACAGTTTGTAAAATTGAATTAGATACGGTGGGGAATCTGACCTCTCGCCAGACCCGCATATTTTTCTCCCCTCAGGTTTTAGTGTTCCTCGGGTATTTTTGTTTTCTCAGCTGGACCTGCCATTAGACATTGTGTCCGTGCCGTCCATTTCTATCTCGACCATCTCTCCTCTCGAACGCCCACCAAGGTCCTCCAACACCTCACTTTCTCCTCCTCTGGGCAGCTCACAATCCGCCACCAGCGTAGATCTGACACACTGACAGGCAGGCGTATTATGCACAGAGTGTGCCCAGAGGAAGGCGCATGTAGACACAGGAAATCACATGTAGGCACAGGGCCTTGTGTCAAGTGACAGTGCTAATCACATGGGCCGCTTTGTTTAAAGACATTTTCGGAGAGATTTTTAAGGAATGCTTTCATTTATTTCCCACTAAAAAGGTTGAATCGATGATTTATTCATTTTTTGCTTATTTTAAAGTTCCAGACCAAAACAAAGTGTTGATATTTAATTTGAATGGTTTCTTATTCACACTCGGTTAGCGCTGGAGTATCCAGTTTCCAAAGATGGACACCTTTCCCTATTGGAGTTATCAGCTGAAAGTGCCCGTGCAATTGCACACAATATAGGCCCATATGATTCTCCAGCACATAAGAGCCCTAAGAAGCCACAATAGCAGTTATAGAGTCAGCGGCATCATGGTGTGAGTGCAGCCACTTCACTGGAGAGGCAGTGTACAGGAGGAGTCACGGCACAGGGCGCGAGTGATAAACACGAGGAGATATTAAGAAAAAAGTTCAATTAAGATTGGAGTCCGTGCTGAAACGTGTATTTCTATGGACGTCCCAGTGCACATTGGTGTGGAAACACACACACACACACAAACACACACTCATCGCTATACATTGGATTGTACACATTTGTCAACATGCACACAGATTTATCAAAGTGGCTAATTAAAGTCCTTCCTTCACATCCTCCATTTTCAGTCTGTATTTCCTGTTATTGATCTCGGCTCATGCAAAACAATGACAAGACGTGAATAAATATGACTGTGTGTGTGTTCTTTGCACTGAGGACGGACAGCTGAAATGTATTTTTTTTTCTTTTTTCTTTCTTTTTTTTCCATCTTTGAGTAGATGGAGTGTGTATGTGTCCATGTGTGAGTACAAGAGAGTTCACAGGAAAACGGAGGCAGAAAAGGGAGCGGGATGAAAAGGCCAGAGATGATAAGGCCACTCGGAGGCTCATTATAGAGGAGAAATGTCACACGTAAAGAAAGGAAAGCAGCGCGGAGGAACTGCATCCGTGGTGAGAGGCTGAGGCAGAGGTGAAATAGCCTGAGATTGTACTCTTAGTAGAGGTAAAGGGGCATCTGATCACATGTGTGTGTGTGAGTGTGTGAATGTGTGTGTTTGGATGGGGGTGAGGTTAATGCTGTTCACGAGTAGTAGAGTCCTTTCACGGGGCTCCAGGCGCTGCTGGATGATGGATTGGAAGCTGAAGGGGTGAGCAGATGGGTAAGTACAGAAAGTGAGGTTAAGTGGAAGGTAGATGTTGCAGATCTGAGCAGATCAAGTGTGTGCGTGTGTGTGTGTGTGTGTGTGTGTGTGTGTGTGTGTGTGTGTGTGTGTGTGTGTGTGTGTGAGAGAGAGAGAGAGAGAGAGAGAGGGATGAAGA
>JAFBJQ010040714.1:213659-232818 GCA_016785345.1 Trinectes maculatus
GTGTGTGTGTGTGTGTGTGTGTGTGTGTGTGTGTGTGTGTGTGTGTGTGTGTGAGAGAGAGAGAGAGAGCTGGATGAAGAGAGACAGATGATTAGTGTAAATATAACATTTGAGATGCTATTTTACAGTAACGTATAAGAAAGCTTGTACTGACTATGTTTAATGGTGTGTGAGACGTTAACCTTAATATGAAACTATATGATTAGATTATAGTTTATATAATGTTTTGAAAAAAATAACCTTGCGGTAAATTTATCATTTTGAAAAATTGAATGAAGAATTTTAACCAGCAGTAGAAAATGTCACTGAAAAATGAATAAGCACCACAAGAAAAGAGAAAACAACTTACAGCCTTGCTAATATAAATCACTGAAACAATATAATATCCTGAGTGTCAACATACACTTTCATGGGACCACTATACACAACGATACTCACCCCAAGGCTGCACAACATGACAGTTTGAGCTCAATGCTAATATCATATTTTTGTCATCTTAGTTTACCACATCAGAGTTTATAACATTTCCTATCAATTGTGTTGGTAGAACGCCCCCTTTTGGGCACCACAAAATTCTAGACAAAATTTCATGGCTATCATGGTTCATAGCATGTTGAGCCAAAGTGGAGGAGCAAATACAATGACAGTCATTTGCATATTTGGATGGCGCTATCTGTATAAGGCTGGTGATCCTGGCCCTCAGGCGGGTAAGCAGACAGTGGTTGTAGCCCAATGAAAGGGGCCCTTTGGGTAAAGAGAGACGGGGCCACGCTGCCAGGCGCCAACAACACTTGGGCCTGTTATGCTCCTGTCACTGCGTTGCCACGGAGCATTGCTGTGAAACAGGCACAGGAAGAGGAGGAGATATGAAGAGGAAGATGGGGAGGAAGTAGATATGTATATGATAGAATCCCTGACAGGTTGTAGAAACTCTGTCCATCCCAGCTCCTCCTACCTGCTACTTCAAGAAGGTTAAAAAAAAAAAAAACACAGCACTTCTACAAAAAGTCTGGTCTTAACCCTCTTTCCTCTGAATCGTTCCCCCTCCCCCCTTTTTTCACTTCTCCCCAATTATCTTAATCCCTCCATCCACTACGCAACGTTCCCTCTGTTTTTCCCCCTCAACAGCCGCTCAGGGATGTAACGGCTGATGTGCAGAGGCTAATGGGCCTCCTCTTCCTCCCTCCTTCACCCCTGCTTTCCTCCCCTCGTTACTTCTCCCTCTCCTAATTCAATTCCACATGCTTTTCTTGGCCAGACCGGCTCCCATCCTCATTCTACACTTTTTCCTCACTCCTGCATTTCGTCTCTGACTTTTCGTTGCTCGCGCCATTAAATCCATCTTCGCTGTGTTTTTTTTTTTTTTTTAGAAAACCCATTCTTTTGCCTCCTCCTTCACGCTTTCTCAACTCCCAGCAGTCCCTGTCTCCCCCCCCGCCCCCCACCCCCCTGTCTCCCTTGCTCACAGTTGCTGTGTTTTTAGTGCTGCGTCTGATTTGCAACCTCTGGATGGTCCCCGTCCTGCTCCTCTTTTCCAGGCTGTCCGCCTCCCTCAGAGGGAGCAGCTCACTGGAGCTGAGAGGGGTCATGCCTGGGTGAGGGATATCACTTCCCCCTATCTCATTTTCCGTCTTTTTCTCATTCACCCTTTTACTCCTTGTCTTTTGTCTGTATCTTCTGGACTCCCCTTTGGTCTCCTGTATCTCCGTTCTTGACATATCTCCTCCCTTTCCTTCTCTTACTCCTCTTTTCTCCTTTTCATTATTTGCTGAAATTCCCCAAATGCACATCAACCCAAAATGAGAGGCTTGTATTATTATTATTTTTTATGATGTCAGCATCTCCAGTGTATAGATGGATGGATAGATAGATAGATAGATAGATAGATAGATAGATAGATAGATAGATAGATAGATAGATAGATAGATAGATAGATAGATAGATAGATGATAGATAGATAGATAGATAGATAGATAGATAGATAGATAGATAGATAGATAGATAGATAGATAGATAGATAGATGTGTGAAGGAGATGCTGGTGAAGAGCTCTTGTGTTCACAGATGCAGAAAGTGAACCACAAAGAGTGATGAGGAGGAAAGAGACAAAGGGGAGAAAGATAAGATGGGGAGAGGAAAGATGGAGAGAGGAAAAAAAACCCTGACTAGCCAGTGTGGGTTCTTGTGCGGGGCAACTGAGGGGATCATCTTCCCCCTCTGCCCCTCCTTGGCCCCAGCCAGAAGACTCTGGGGGTCCCCGGGTTCCTGAGGAAAAACATCTCAGCCCCCATCACCCCTGAACCCATTGCTGGGCTGTTTACCTTGGCCTGGCTGCCTGACAGCTTTACTGATGTTACATACAGGCACACAGGGACCCAGAGAGGGAGCAGGAGCGTGGGGAGCCAGGAGGAGGAGGAGAGAGGGATGGATCGGGAGTGGAGGAGTGAGGAGGATGGAGGATGACAAAGATGGAGGATGAAGGGGGAGGAGGAATGGGATGAAGTGGAAAGGAGAGAACAGGGGGAACGTATGAGGTGTGAGGGAGCAAAGGTGTTAGCTTACTCTGATTTTAATCACCACGATCAGACCCATTTGGGGAGATCTCCAGAGGGGAGCGCTGTTCAGGGGGCGACGGGGTCCACACCGAGAAGAGTTATAGCCTGTAAAACGTCCGCACTAAAAACACAGGCATTCATTTCCATCAGCTTTCCGAGCCTGATCATTGTGTGTATAAAGCGGTGTTTTGTTTTTAGTATCGTTGCTCAGTGCAGTGTGTGAGATCTGAAAAGCGAAATGTGGAATGGAGCCTCAATATTTGGAGAGGGGGTAACATTACTCATGACTGCAGTGCACTGCAGAAACGTACAGGAGGCTTCACATAGCGCTCATGGGGAGAGAATGAGTCAGGGAGGGGGCTACAGGCCCCCGCTATGCAAACACTGATAGAAGCAAGCCATATCTATTTTATATAAATGAACATTATCAATTAGGAAACAGGATCTTTGCAGCAATGGAAAGTGCAAATGGAAAGAGAACAAATATTAAGTATGAAAGAGAAAGGAGGCAGACGTTCAGGAGAAATGTCCCAGATGACAAAAACAACAACTATACAAGGAAATGCTCAGTTTTGATTGTGATTCTAATTTGCGTTCATCCATTTCGGAGAAAACTTCCCCTCATATCTGGCAGTGTGTCTATTCGCAGGCTTTTGTTTGTCCATTTCTGGGCCACAATGGCGGGTTGGGCCGTGCCACAGGGGTTTGTGTGGAAAGGTGGGAGGTCTGTGTTTTGCTGCTTGGAGCTCTAAGTCTTGTTTGTCTGTCCTGAGCAGCTGGACAAGCTGTAATAATACAAACAGGCCTTTGAACAGGCTGCTGTGTTGTGCCGCGCCGGCTTGGGTTACATCCCACACACACACACACACACACACACACACACATTTGCTCACAAATGACAAGCAAACTGGCAAACACATACACACCCATGAACTCATATCCACAAAACACGTGTTCACACACTCCCATGAAGACAGGTGGGCGAGCACGGGACGTCGCGGCGTCGTACTTGTGTTTTCTGACCCCGATCAAATGATCTTGCACTGATCACTTCCTGCTCTGCAGTGACTGATCATCGCCACACTCGGCCGTC
Source organism: Trinectes maculatus (assembly GCA_016785345.1). Classification (NCBI taxonomy): domain Eukaryota; kingdom Metazoa; phylum Chordata; class Actinopteri; order Pleuronectiformes; family Achiridae; genus Trinectes; species Trinectes maculatus. Next base: position 217,307 of record JAFBJQ010040714.1, read on the forward strand.
AGCCTGTCAGACGGGTTGTTTGTCTGTCTCCGTCTCTGTTTGTTTGCGTGTTTGTGTGGACCGACGGGTGGCTTGCTTGTTGTTTGTTTATGGCTGATCATTTGTCACAGTAAATCATTAGGACGGACCCACACACACACACACACACACATGCATACACACACACACACACAGGATTGTTCCCTAACTGATTTAGGCCTACACAAACACTTCGGACTCACTCGGCTGTCACCCACACTCGCTGGGAACTGGAGCTCCCTCAGACACAGACCAAAGTGACATAGTTGAGTGCCATGCCACTCGGCCACAGTGACGGATGACTTCCTCAGTGGTTACGTAACGGAGTCCAGGGCTTCACCTGTCCTGGCCAGTGGCCTCTGGCCAGGACGGGGAATTGGTCTGTAGGATGCCGGGTCATCTCCTCTGGAGATCTACAGCACAACCAATGAGGGAGGAGGGATTTTCTTCATGTACAAAACAAACAAACATGAAACACAATATTCATAGTGAGCATCAGCCCTAGAGTAAAAGGCTTTTTTTTTGACACACTAAGAGTCTTGTTAAATAAATATATTTAACATAATAGTATAGATATTATAAACATGCAGCTTATGCCTCTCCATATATGTACATATTCAGACAGTGTGACTATAAACACACAGTGAGGTGACAGCCATTCACAAATGTCTTCCGCTTTTATTGTTTATTACATTGTTAAATTATTAAATTAATTAAAATAATTAATAAAAAGTTACATATTTATATAAAATATACTTTATACTATGATAGATGACATTTTGTACATTTTTTTAGTATAACAAATAACAATAATAATCTATTCTTTTTAAATTGTGCTGAATATCAAACAGCGGCGGAGACAAATGAGGGAAACGCAGGAAACAAAACGCAAGACCAAGAAGGAGTCGCAAAAACAATAGTGTGTCTTTGTCCCGACCTCCTGGCTCCTTGCTGCCCTCTGCTCCTGACCTCCAGGCTCAGGGGTGAGTTTGTAAACTGTTTCCCAGTGACCTAAACATCTGACCACCCTGTTCTCTACCTGCAATAAAACCCCGGCCGCGGCAATGACAACACAAACCAACCACATCAGCAAAGACCAACAAAAAGAGGGTCCCGTTTAACACAAGAGACAAAGTCTTGCCAAAAAAGCCAGCATCATGGTGTCTGCCTGTCTGCCTCTGTTTGTACTTCCTCATTTTTATGTTCAATTGATGTTGTGTGGAGACGAGTGTGTGTCGTTCAGTGCACAGCACTGCATGTGTGTATACGTCCTGGCTCCATTTATCAGCTCATATATACTCGTGAACTTTTCTGGGAGTGCACACGACACGGTTCAGTGATTTTTCTTTTTCTTTTTTTTTCACTCTCTCCCTCCTTCGCTCTCTGTCTCTTTCAGCACTTTTTGTTTTTACACGGCGTGCTGGGGTTTTGTTGTTGTGTTTGCTTTGCGACTCCTCAGCCGCAGACTTCATTAGATAATGAAGGGGAACAGTGTTCCGTGGTGGGAAGATGAGGGTCACAAACAGTGTTTGGAGTACACACGTGTGACCGTCCGGTCAGCCGTGCTGAGCTATGCAGACTGCGACGAGTCAGCAAAGACCACCGCTGTTTGTGTTCTGGACACAGAGAGACACTGTTGTGCGTTACGTTTAATTTAATCTCCACCCAACATATATGATTTATTGTTGGTTTTTAACAAATGTTAACAACTTAAGTAACAGTTTGAGTTGATTGATTTGATTCATTTCTAGATAAATTAAAGGCACCCTTTGTGTCCCCTAATTGCTTTATGCAAATTACCTTCACATTCTAAATGACTAAATAACTATATAGTTTTGAGTAAATAGGCATGGGTTCAAGCTGAGGAGATATTTCTGTTCGCTGGTTGAATAATATCTGTGGTATCTGGTATGTGTGGTCTATTCTTATATTATGTAGTGGGGACAGTTGTGTTCTGATAAGACGAGATGTGTGTTCACTTGTTTCTTGCTTTGCGGTAAGTGTTGGTTTAACTGCACTGATACGTCAGTGAAGGCCGAGCAGGAAGCACAGACGCACCTCATGACACGCATGTGTCTTATGTTTGGCCTCTACCGGCCCGACTGCTCGCCCCTGCTGTTTGTTTAGTGTTTATCGGGTTTACGACTGCCATGTCTAATGCTCTGCAATAACATGTGTGCTTCACATTAGGACAAAAGGGAGCCACCTTTGAGAAGGAGAGGGGAGAATTCATAATAGAAATAAAAGACAGGAGATATGCTGAGATAAAACCTGGTAGCCGGTGAAACATGGGAGGGAAGGAGAGATCAAGACTTATAGGATGGAAATCAAATAGGAAATGAGTGCAAAGGATGAGTAAGGGAGTGTGTGTTGGTGGGAATGAACAGGAGGGCATGCGGAGGCCACGCGAACCACACAGAAAAAAAAAAGGGGTGAAATGAAGAATTTGATAAAGCCCTGTTGGCCAGCGGGATCCAGATTGAGCGCACAGGAAGGGGGGCGCGTTGGGGATCGGGCTGCGGAGGGGCTATCGGGAGCAGCACATCTGCAAAAGCCATTAAGTGTGTATGTATGAGCCGTGACGCTGTGTTTTCTCTGCCAGGCCTGGCTTGGTCCTGCGCGGCAAAACCGGGATCGGGTTTCGTCCGTGTGCGGTGGGGGGCCGTCTCCAGTTGACGCGTGATGATTTAGTCAGGTGTGAGCGTGCACTTTCCAATTTGGAGGGAAATAAATTAGAAGTGATTTTTTATGAGGCCTCTGTCCCAGGCTGTCTCAGGGCTCCCCCTCCCTCCCACTGTGCACTGTCAGCCCAACTGATGTGTTTATAAAGAGTGCTGCACAGGGAGCAGCCCCCGCATAAACACACACACACACACACACACACACACACAAACACAAATGCACACATGTACAGTGCATACGCCGTACAAAAACACAACATTAGCATCTGGACAAAAGTAATGCAAACAATAACACGCATGAAAAGCACACATGCCTTAGCATAGCAAGATAAACACCTACAACAACAATAAACCTACAACATGAAGACGACGGTAGAGAAAGGTCATGATCTATAGCGACAAGAAGAACCACTGGACACCAATGGCGTCATTATGCTAATCAACATTATTAACAACTCTTCACTAACATGATCTGGTCAGTGTTGCTATCATGAAAAAGACAGGTGTGCTAGTGGCAGAGCATGCAGATCCAGGCAGAGACAATGGTTTTCTGATGTGAGGGAGACATGTTTGAGCTCCACTGGGGTCTAGAAGCCGGAAATCCAAATCCCCCGTGACCTCTGACCTCCGTTTGGTTCCCCCTGTTACTGCTCCCACATATGGCTCTGGCTGCTGCACTAAACGTCTGACTTGTCTCGTCTGCCTGACTCTCATCATGCATGTTTTTTTTTTTTCATCTCGCTTCCTGATTATATGCCTGACCTGTCTGTCTGCCTGTCGGCCTGTCTGAATGAACATGTGCCTCTGTAAGCAATTTCACTTCATGTTGAAATTAAATTCTTCTCAATGCATTACCTCTGCATGCAGACCTGGATATATAATTTATAATTACAGGGGGGAAATTATGCACATACAACTTGTGGTCACTTATATAATCTGTAGCTGCAGGACATACTGGGGATACTGGGATATGATGCACAACAAATCTACACTGGCTATAAACAATAACATCTTCACTCCATACAGTTTTTTAAGGTTTTACAAAATGAGTGCTCAACAGACAGTTATGTTTTTGGATCACGCTGCACTACTCGTCCCGTAAAGGGATGTGCTGTACAGCTCGTGAAAGGGAGAATGGCGATGCCGGGTTGCGGCTGAATTTGGACGCGCCTCATCAGATCTGCGCCGTTCATGTGCAGCTGACGGCAGGCACTTTGGGTTTGGCACTTCATTCACCATGGGCTTAACAGTGAAATCCCATCTCATCAGCACACCACAACGACGTAAACTGAAACACACACACACACACACACACACACACACACACACATTGCCTCATCCAGGCAATGCCTCCATTGAAAAACATCCAGTCCAGTAAGAGCAGGGATACTCTGGCTCGCCACATGACATCAGCGTACGATGTTGTTTCCATCGTATTAAAAGCTGAAGTTGACAGCATGACATCAGATTAGTAAAACCTGAATTGTTCATGTTTGTTGGTTTAATTGTTTATTTATATATAAAGTTGAATTTACTCAATAAACATGCTAATCGGTTGCTGCAGAATTTATTACAGCACTCTAGAAAAGCAGTTTAAACCATTTTGATCAATACGACTTAATGTGGCACAGGTTCAATTAACAGATAACGAGGCAGGACGCAGTTGCATGAAACACAAAAACACACAAAAGATCATTAGGACAACATTAAGACACACAGAGAAGAAATGGTAGATGAACACCAACAGTGGACATGAATGATCTGGCAGAGTAGAGGAGTGAAGACCAGGCTTTTATAGAGCAGGAGACGAGCTGAGTGGAATCAGCTGTGACTCGTCTGCTGCCACAGGTGAAGCCAAACACACCTGTCTCTCTCTCTCTCTCACACACACACACACCTGCTCTGGAGGAGAAACACAAAACTAACAGAACCATCATATTTGGGTTTTTACTTTTTAAGAATTAGTGCAATTTAATGTTGCAGTAAAAAAAAAAAAATCAATCTTTGACTCAGCGAGTCCTGCCTATTTTCAAAGTGGTAGAATACAAGTTTATTTTACTAAAACACCATTTTTTTTATTTTTTTTTTACAGTTTGGACATTTACAATGGGACTTTGAACAGGAAGTCATCTGGAGGAGAGCCGCTCGGAGAGTTGCCTAACCCTCCTGCACACAGCAGATAAATGACGGGGATTGGGAACATTTTTCTCGCTGAAGCGGTCAAAGTCTGCTTCCTTTATGAGTCGTTACAACGTGAACGGGAGCAGTGAGAGCAGAGAGGGCGCGACCGAGGAGCGAGGTAGGGAGGAAAAGTCGAGGGGAGGGGGAGGGGGGAGGAAACGGAAGTGAAGAGTGTCGTTTCTCTCAGCTATAGCGCCCCTGAGCGAGGTGAGAGGTGGGGGCCAGGGGGCACAGGCTGGGTGGTCAGCGTGATCTGCAACCTGTGTGTGTTGTGTTTATGTGTGCGTTATTGGCCGTGTGTGTACATAAGATAGTCAGACTTTTGTATGCTAAGTGTGCGACCGTGGGAATAATCAAAAGCATCTCATCTCATTCCCACCTCATAGCCATTGGGTCCTTTTTTTTTGGCCTGTTCATGTTTCTCAGTCGCTTTTCTTCCTCCTGAAGACGACGGCTCCTCTGCTTGTGTCACTGTTATTCCGCAGCGAGCTTACACATGCACATTCTCTGAGGTTTCGCTCTTTATGGGCTGCAGAATGAGGTGTAGACCAAAAATGACGGCTCTAATCGAGGAGCAGCACGGGTCCTGAAACAACAGACTGCCTATCAGCCAATATAATTCATTCCTCTTGACCATAAAATACCCAGGCTTCATGAAAAAAAAGAGAGGCATCGAGCATTGAAAGCTTAAGTGTTTCACTTCATATAGACTCCTGCTTAGAAAAACACGGCGCGCTCAGGGATACGCTCAGCTGTGGGTTGTGGGTTTTCGCTTTAAGGTAAAGTTTTACTTTTCATTTTGTAAAATATACTTTTTCACTTTGCGGAGAGTTAAATAAGAGGACTGACGCCAGCTTCATATACTTTGACATGTATGGTGAGTTAGGATCGAAAGAGCGAGGTATGTGCAGGGGATTGTTTTTTTCTGTTTTGTTTTGTAGCCATGACGTAGCCTGAAGCTCAATAATCAGTGTGGTCAGGACAGGTGATTTCATGTTATGAATGACTAATTACATATAATTAGTGACAAAAAAAGTTATTTTTGTTACTTAGCAACAAAAAACTTTTGTTTCTTAGTGGAACTGTGACATCTCCAGACCTCCATCCCCAACTGACATATCATACAAGATAATACAGGATGTATAAAAGGCTATGAATAACAAAGTTAATATGAGCACACAACCATCCATCCATCCATCCATCCATCCATCCATCCATCCATCCAGTGTTAACATACAGTCTTCTCTAAGGCTGTGGCTGCTGTATTCAAGAGCAGCTAAATGTCATCAGACGCGGCTGAACCTAAACACAAGCAGCCACAGCCTCAATTACCTCTTACCCTGTAACAACAGCCCTATCAGCTTCCCACACCCACATTAAACACGCACACATGTTCTCGCTCTTTCGCCGCTACTCGCCGAAATATTTTCTCACATGTTCCCTCCACCAGCTCTGTGTCTCATTCTGTCCACACCCCGCATCTTTGATCTCCTGGTTCCTCGGCTCCTCGCGGCGTCCCACCAGCGGATATCTCTGTCATACGCACACATGGTAACCGGTCGGGCTTAAGTTAAACACAGTCAGAAGTGAGGTGTTGTAAATTTATTGGGGTTTGATCCGGAGGCTCGCGAGTGTGTGTTTGTGAGGAGGGGAAATCCAAACCTTGCAGGAGTAAAGGAACGGATCAACAAGATCAAGCGATGTGGGGCGAGAACATTCATGTCAGATGGCCCGAGCCATGACAGAATTGGTCCTGCATGCTGTTTTCCACTGAGTGCCGGTGTCATGTTCGCAGGTTCCATGTGTTGTAAAGTCGGAGTGGTTTTGGCACGGGGGGCTGCGCCGGCTCCCGTTCAGAGGGCGAACGCCACCCCGCTCATTGCACGGTGGGCCGTGGAGTGACGCAGAACCAGGCGAAGGGGTGAAAGTGTTGACAACGCTCAAGCTGGAAACCCAACCCTGCTCTGACACCAAATACTCAGCCTGCCACCCCATGTTCTCCATCGCCCACATCACCCCCCCTCATCCCCGTCACCTTGCTGTCTGTCTCCTACACTCTCACTCTTTGTTTGACTTTATTTGACTTATTTTGTTTTATTTTGCCCAGATCTTGGCTCAGGCGGGATAATGATGTATTCAGTTCGAGGAAAATAAATACCAAAATTTACTCAAAGTCCTTCAGTGGTTATTACTCGCATGAAGCAAACTGTTTCTTCTTTCCCTCTGCTGTCTGCTTTCTGTCATGTTTTCTAAGCAGTCGTGTCAGCGCTTTGCCTGAAGATTTTCTGCGGCAGCAGAGCAATCGACACTTTGGAGTCATTTGAGCGTCGCTAAGTTGCTCACATAATAAACCTTAACTTAAAACTTGAATTGGATAATAAAATAAATGATCCAACTCTTTCGAAATGGTTCAATGTTTTCACGAACAAGCGCTAATTAATGACAGTTATAACTGCTGCTTACGCAATCACACCCGATTGCTGTTCTTTCTTTTTGCAGTGTTGACGTTAATAATGATGTGAAATTCCGGCGGTGGCAGCGGCAGAAACATTGTCATCGGTGCCTTTCCTTCAGTCATGATGTCTTACTCTGTTGGCCAAGTGTTTGTTGCTCCTGCGGCTTACTGTGCCTCCTCAGCCAACTGCACCGTCATAAAACCGCTGCATATCCTTGACTCGCTAAGTCATAAAAAGTCGTAGCATAATATTTGCTCTCGGCAGAGATGTGTCTCAAATTTCTCTGGATTCCATAAGTTGAACATTTCCATTTCATTTTATATTTGCTTAGCATAGCTGGGTCTGAGTCATTATATTGGCCAGATAGACAAAATAGCAAACAGTCAGACAGACAGACAGATGGGTGGATGGATGGATAGATGGATGGATGGATGGATGGATGTGACTTAAGACTCCACAGTCATCACTTCATATGCTCCCCATTCCCATTATTGTCCCACACAGGAATATATGGATGTGGCATCCACACAGGTTCATATAGTAAACATACTATGAAACAACATCACAGTGAGGTTAAAGTGCATGTGAGAGCCATCATAAAAACAAGTGCTGGAGCGGGTATTGTTCAGACCACAAAGTAGCACACTGGATTTTGATTACTAATGTTAAATGTTACAAGGGCGTAAATGGTGGCAAAGATTTATGTTTACTGGCTGTGTAAAACAGCTGATAAGGGGCAGCCAGCGGTGGCATGTTATTCTGCAGAAGCCGCGGAATGAGAAGTTGAGAGAATCAAGGTCTGATAAGGTGTGAAATATAACCCCTCGTGTCATCAGGTATCAGGTGTGTTTCTGTCCAGGGTGGCCACTGTGAGTGGCATTGAGTTCCGTCAAATAATTTACCACATAAAGGCATCTGCAAGCGGCAGATCGGCCTTCGCATCAGGAAAGATCCACATCTGCTGATGGAAAAAAAAAAGATGTTGGGCGGAGGGAGGGTGCGTGCATGAGGAGGGTTTAGTAACAGAAAGTCTGAGAGAGAACTCAGTCATTTTAACACTCAACTGTAAAAAAAGAAAAAAAAGTCAGACACGAGTTTATGTTTAACAGAAAATACTCGCATATACTCGCGTTGATCTTAGATTTCCCGGTCATTATCGGACACGCAGACGACAAAACCGCCATGCACCACGCGAACATCCTGCACGATGTTTACTTTTCACACAATGAACAGTATCTCTGCTCGCCCAGGTCTAAGTGATGATGTAATCAATACTATTGGCTGCAGAAATAACCCCATTCTCCGGCTATGACTCACGCAGTAGCTAAAAACCTGATATAAACACTCGAGCCCCACCATTATGTGACTCTACTTTTATGCGTTAGCGCACGAGTGGATAAAACGTGAGTCATTAATGTTCCAGCGGCCCTCTCAAACATACACTCATAACAAAGCAGACGCGTGGCACACTCCATCAACCTGTACTTCCATCTCCATTCCCAAAGGCCGCTAACATTAGGCTATTTCTCTATATTCCTCTGTATTACTATTAAATAAACAACCTAAATACATTATGACATAAATGAACATTATCTAGGGCTAAAAACAATCGTCAGCATCGTTCTCTATGTAAGTGCTGGAAAAAAGAAAAGTCATGCCAACCAGTGATTTAGACATTAGCACCCCTGTAAATCACTCAGAAACCAGAACTTTGACCTCGAGTAAGTTTGTGCATGAGAGACTTTATATAAATGGGGGTTGTGATCATGAGAGATAAACACTGCACTGCACACGTTTCCGATAATCCACAGGATGCCAACTAAAAAAAAAAAAAAATTAAAGATGTAACTATCATGATAAGAACAAGGCTTTAGCAGAGGGGTCATTCAGCTTCCTCTCCATCACGATGTGGGTTCATCTCTCTGTCCCGAAGGAGTCAACAGTCACCATGTGATTAATGAAAACACTTCGGTTCAGACTGTGTGAATGACACAAGCACTGACAGTGGCCTATGTTATGTCTCATTCAGTGCCGCTCACCATAGCAACACATCTGCCCTCTATAGATCCAGAGAATAAAGAGCAGTATCAAAGCAGCTGCATGATGCACGTTACACATCCTTTTTTTTTTTTTTTACTACATTCAGCAATTTTCTCAAGGATCTGGACAATGTGTGACTGTCAATATTTACTTATATGGATTCAGTGACACACACACACACACACACACACAGAGTTACATAACAAGAGCAACAGCTTACAGTGGAAGTGTAGGTTGGCAGGAGGAAGAGGATTTTACTGCTCTGACTAAAATAAAACACGAGGACTCTGTGGTCCACAGTGCAGTTGGAAAGACAAATATTATTTTTTTTACAAGAGAGAGAGAGAAGTCCGGGCACTGGTTGTGTAAAACACCATATGATTGTGGAGTGAAAGTCTTAAATCCTGTCACTTTGGCCGTGTCGTCCTGCTGTGGACTGGGGGGTGGAGAGAGGAGGAGGAGGCGGCGTGATGGGGTCATAAATTGCCACAATCCCTTCACACTTACTTTGGCATGAAAGTCAAATTTAAAATAAAAATATATTTTATGCTGTTTTCATGCATCACCAGATGTGATTATCTTCTTTATAGCAATGCAAACACAAGAGAAGCTTTAAAGGGCGTCAGCCTCTGCGGGGCGCCATCAGTTTCCCCTCATTCCCAAACGTGCAGTCAAACCTGAGAGTTCCTGCATCACTTTGAACTCGATATGCTAATGTTGACATTCCACACCAACAGCTCTCCATCACAGGGCTCATTATCTGTCTGCTGCCCTGCGGCATGATCAACATCAGCCGACAAAGCCGCCACGACCGTTCACAGTGCCGGTCAGCGTCTCAGGAAGGGTTCGGATTCCAGACGGGCTTTTCTCATTAGTCCCCTTGAGGGCAATGGATGGATGGATGGATGGATGGATGGATGGATGGATGGATGGATGGATGGATGGAGGGAAGGATGGAGTACATTAATTTGCAGGCATGTCAGACATGCCAAAACTGTGAAATGTAAGCACGTACACCGAGGCATGCACAGCGTATGAATGCAAACACTCACTGCACCTCTCCCTCTCTCTTAAACACACACACACACACACACACACACACACACACACACACACACACGGTGCTGAACATCTGCACCTCTTTCAACCACAAGAGGAGGGAGAGCCACAGGTGGCCACGGCAGACACACACTGTACTTCACAATCTAACAAGCGTTAATACAAATTCAAATCACAGTGAGTGAGAGTTAATACCAAAACTCTCTTTATGAGACGTAATAATACAAATGTCTGCACGTGTGTGTGACATTTGAATGACAGGTTGCTGTTGGACATGCGTCCTACTTGCATGTGTCACAATGGTGTGTGTGTGTGTGTGCACAGCTCTCATGCTGGGGACCTCCTCTGGTAGCCATTATGTGTACGTGTGTGTGTGTGTGTGTCTGGGTGGTCTAGTCCCATCTCCCTTCTTCTGATAGTTTTATACTGTTCAGCTCTGGCCGTGCTGGAGGGCAGGGGAGGGATGGGAGGAGGGAGGTGTGTGTGTGTGTGTGGGGTGGGGTGGGGGGTGGAGGAGGTAGGGCGACGGGTGTTGCAGGGGGTGTGAGTGGCCTCACTGACGAGAGCAGACGACAGGCCTAATAAAGCTACACCGGGTCTAGGCCCATCGCTCTCAGCACTTCCTCCCCGCTGCCCTCTCTGCTCCCTCCTGCCCCATCGGTCCACCGCCTCACCCCCCCCGGCGCATGTGGTCCAGCTCTAATGGGACCCAGCTGGACTCCCACCTTCCCTCACTTCCAGAGCCCGGCCTCGTCCCTCCACTCTCTGTTCTCTCCTCTGCTCTCATTCACCGCTCAGCCACAGATGGAACTCCTTCAGGCAGCACATTCACTGCTGGAGGATGTATTTAGTATCCTGTTCTTTTTTTTTTTTTATTTCCCTCTTTCCTACTCTGTCTTTCTGCTCTTCTCTCCTGTCGTCGTCTTTTAAGAGTCCGCTCCACTTCCTGTGTGGCGCCCGCGCGATGCAGTTAAAGTGAATTCTGTTTCCCAGGGAGGAGGAGGAGGAGGAGAGAGGATGAGAGATGAAGTTGTCCTGTCATGCAGCAGACCCTCATGGATGCTTGGGATCCCTCGACTCTCTACCAACCCCTCTCCAGTCCGACCACAGCCGGCGGTTTACACGTCAGACTCCCCGCGGCTGCTCTAATCAGTGCCCCTCTGTGGTGAGGTAGCGTGGGGGAAACATTTGTTCCCCAGACGTGACTGCGCGTCATCTCTGCGGAGTCCCAGCCCTGGCATGTAAACAGGGCGGTGCCGATCGCGACTGAGACCCGGAGCTTTTATGGTACCAAGGCAGAGCAAACAAACAAACGGGAGAACTTTACGCAACAGCCTGTGAAACGTTCTCACAGTGCTACGGGGGGACAAGTGTTGCCAAGTCCCCTCGGATGTAATCTGAGAGCATACACATGGAAGCACGCTGACATCAAAGCAAATGTGCATGGATTCACACTCAATCATACACACACGCACACACACACACACACACGCATTATAGCCTGTGTTCCAAGCAAAACACATGACATGACTGCCATACACAGTAGTTAATGATAGATGCCTCTTGTCATGCACCACTTATTTACTGTGGTAGAACTAAATTGTCTATGGCGGCCTTTTTTCCTGTTTTCTTTTTTTTTAATGCATATATTTGTTCTGACAGTAATTATTCACGACTTCAGGAAAAAAAGAGAAAGAAAAATAATGTCAACTGCAATAACGCTCTTGTGGCCGGATTTCAACTCCGGCGACAACAATGCATTGTTTCAATTACGCGGCCTAACGTGCTGCAGTGGTGTGTGTGTGCAGATGAAGAGAGACTTTGACTGTGATCCTGCTGCGTACGGAACAACCCATAGTGTGCAGTCTGCCATAACATCTTATCATTCGCAGACCATAACTAGATGTTCGCGCTGATGAATGGTTGAGCGTCGGCTGTGTGGTCCCTCTACGGCCCCTGCGTATGGTGTCGTGGTGGTTCCGCTCCATGTCAGAGATGAGAGAGGACTGGGTGCGGCGACGCCGGGGTTTGTGCTCTTGAATTCATTATCTCTGACCAGATCCCCTCCCTGTGATCAGAGCCGGAGTCAGGATGGTGGCAGAGCAGGGGCAGGGAAGTTGTTCTTCCTGTTCGTCTCTGTAAACTACAGTCTGTGGTGGCTTCACACAGACACACACGCACACACAAAGAGTTCTCATACAACTTCAAAAATCTTCACCATAATGAAGATGCAATGGCGTGACGACACATCCGCTCTACCAGACTTTGCCCACATGTGTGTGATGGTTTGAATTTTGAAAACAGGGGAATGTAGACCATCACCAGGTTGGTCTGTTGCGGATAAAGGATAAACACAATGGCTTTGTGATGGGAGAAAGGTAATGAATGTATAGTGTAACTGTTTGTGTAGAACATGTGGTCTCGTTCAGCACAGGGGAAAGAGAAAAGACAGGTTTAGGGTTTGGCCTGAGTCTGCGTCAGGGATCATCGCTTCACGTTGCTGGTCCCAAACACTGGCCTTCTCTAAGGTGGCTTTCCAGTGCGATTGAAACCATGACTGTTGCCCGCGCCACCCCCCCCCCACAACCCTCCACCACCTCCACATGTCCACATATCCTGGAGCAACATGGAGTGTTTACGTGCGGCAGACGCCCAGGCTAAACAGGAAGGGACAGGAGACCATCACTGGGGACTCTTGAATGCAGACCTACAACCACCACCCCACCCCAAGTGGGTGTAGTGTTACTGCGGGACAAACACCTTCAACGTATGCTGCCGTGAAATCGTTTGCATTCACACCAGCACATATAGGATCAGTTTGGACTTGGTGCGTCGTCCGGCTTGTGACGCGACATTGTCCATGCAGGGCAGCGCAGACAGAAAAATAAATAGTGTCCGAGAGGAAAGCGGGTGCGTTTGAAGTCGAGCGAGCTGCGGAGACAGATGAATCATCCAACGTTTCGGAAACCTGAACGCACCCTTGTTAAGGAGCAGCAATATGTGTTTGTGTGTGGCAGCAATAACACAGCTTCAAGACTTGGCTCGCCGTGTGTACACATGGGCCCGTGTAACCCAACACACCTCCCCGATGATGTCAGATTAGCATTAAGCGTGAGGTTGGGCCTGCGTGTGCGAACATGTGTGTGTGTGTGGTGTACAAGATGTCTGGTATTGTTTTTTGGGCAGTAACAGAAATGTAAACAGCGGAAGGTAGTGGCTAAGGGAGAGTGGAAGAGCCGAGACGTTGCTCGCGTGTGTGCGGCGGAGGGAGGATGACATCAGCGGCTGGGCAGGGAGCGGGCGCGGGGGCTCTGGTCAGTGTGAACGTCGAGTCTGTCACACAGACGTCGTCAGTTGCACGCCACGCTCACAGCAGAGCACTCTGGCCTGAGGCCTGGCTGACGGTGGCCTGCCAGGAGCTGTCAGCTCAGTGCACGCTTAAACGTTTCAGCGCCGAGAGACGTTACAGTCGCAGCTCGCGCTGGCATCGGTTGCCTACATTAAAAGGTTTCCATCTCGCCTCGCGGAAAGCAAATGGCGTGTACTCTTCTGTGGTAAACGAAACATTTTCAGGTCAATTAAAAAAAACGCAGTTGATTGCTGTTTTGTCTTTCCAGTTGATTTTCAATGACTTTTAATCAAATTTCAGACGAGGCCGCTCTCGAAAGGGAAGAATGGGGTGGGGGGTGGTGGGGGGAGGGGTAGAAAACATATATGAGCGGTAAAGCCCTGTAATCTGTGACACACTCTGTCTGCGGGGGTGGGGGGGGGTAGGGGGGGGGCGGGAGAATACACTGGGCTGTGTGCCAGGGTCGAGAGCATTCAACCAGTTCCACCACACAGACTCGCTGAAATGTTTCCACCTGTTTCCTCCACTTCTGTTTTTACATTTACTCATTTACACTCATTTAGACAGTGACAGTATGCTCGCATGTTTTTTTTTAATGTTTTTGGATAATTTTTTTCTTTATTTTCCACACGTTTTCTACAACTTGTAATTTGAATCTTTTTTTTTCTTTCTTTTCTTTTTTTTTTTACAGTATTTTATCTTTGACAGTATTTTGCAGGGTGGCCCGGAGGGAGAATCGATATCAGTCTCGCTGGTTTTGCTCTGCAGCCGAACCAGTGAACTGGATTCTGGGAGAGGCCAGGTCTAAAGCCTTTTCCCAAAAGGGCTCAATGAAGTATCACTTTTAAGGCAGTGTTTCATTAAGTATTTCAGTTTGGGACCACCAGTGTGGAGCAGGGTCCAAATGCAGACGGAGGAACGATGGAGCTTCTCTCAGGCCAAGGCTCATCGGTTCCCTTTCTGCCTCCATCAGATGAGAGGGCCCTTGCTTTTTTGGTCGCCCCCCTTTGATCGCCGACTCTCTTCTTCTCCTACGGTTCACCCTCCTGACACAGACAAAGCCTCCCTTCCCGACAAACGCAACCGCTGCCTCTAAGGGCCAAGCGTCAGGCTGTTGAGGAAAGGAGACCGCGGGCGAGGAACAGGGACGCGGTGAGGACAGAGGGGAGAGAAGAGGGAGAAAAGTGAAAGACGATAAGAGATCGGGGGGGAAGAGAGGAGCATGCGGTTTCACCCACCCTCTCAGGACCCTACCTCCAGAAGACCTTATTCAGAGACTCACCTAATGAACACTCCTGCCCTCATTCAGCCTGACAATGGAGCCCTCCACTGCCATTGAGCCTGCTCACAATGGAGAACGTCGTTCCAATTAAACCCCGGGGACAATAAACCGGGGTAGGTGAAGGGGTGGAGGTGTGTGTGAAATATGTGTGTGGATGAGGGGTCGCGCTGGGGGTTTAGGAGGGTAATGAACAGGCCCGACCGAGCAGGTCTCTTCGGAGGTCCGCTGAAGTGCTGCTGCCTCTGATGTGCTATTTGGATCAACGAGAAGCAATTAGGTGCCCATTCCCAGCACATCCCGAACCCTTATCCTCCCCCAGGCAAGTCTGGTGCGTGTGTGTGTGTGTGTGTGTTTGAAAGGTGACAGCAGAGTGTGGTCATGTGCCCAAAGTAGCGTGACACGGCAGACAGGTGCCTCCACTAGATGTAAATAGTTCAAAAACTATA